>JBBYHK010000006.1:554598-569746 GCA_038382065.1 Adansonia grandidieri
AATTTAAGCAAAAGAAGCAAGCAATGAAGAGACAAGCAACCAAAGTGAAGCCAAGAAAAGCAAGAAAGGGTTCAAGAAGGTTAAACTGCTTGAGTTTCTTGGAAAAATCTAAGCGGGTTATTGTGTTGAAGTCTTGTTTAGTTGTGTTCCTTGTCATCCTTACGAACTTCAAAACAAAAAAAAAAAAGCAACAGAGTAAAGCATTTTACATTCATTCGCGGACTCTTCTTTTCAAAGGGAAGATTTTGGAGAGAAACCAAACGTGGAGTTTAACATCCTAAACCGTCGAAAACTCGAGGAAATGGACATCTTTTTTGCCCATGCAAGTTTAGCCAAGAAAGTTCTATTTCCAGGCTCCAGCAGGCAGCAGATCGTAACTAAATGCGGCAATTTTTGGACCTCATGCTGCCAATGGTGCGCTCGCGGCTGGAAAACGTGGGGCAAAAAAATAATAATTAAAGCCCCCCGACATAATAGTGCTATGACATTTAAGGGTTCAAGATCTGCAATAATTCCAAGTTATACTTGCAACTTACGGAGGTAAATATAAATATAAATACATATATGGAGGACAAAGATGAATGGTACTATCTAATTACCAGTGTCGGTGATTTAATTTTTCTTTATCAAATAAAAATATCTCTAACTTAAAAAGTAATGCAAGACCCCAAGGCCAACATTTCTTTCATATGTCTCTTCCAATCATTGATTCCAGGGTCGATGACATCGATGCTTCTAGTTATTTACCGAAAATAATTTTTAAATTAATTTAAATTATTATTTAATAATAAAAATATATTTTATTTAAATTTAATTAAAAATATTAATATTAATATAAAATAATTTTTAATAATAATAATTATTTGAATTTTGAATTCAAAATCGATTCAAAGAGAAAAAAATCTAAATAAATTTTCAGCTTTCCTATATAAATTTAATAATTTATATATTTATATCATAATTATATATTTTATCACATTATAATTATATTTAATTTTTTTAATATTTATATTAATTTTAATATGTTTATAACTTATATTATATAAATTTTAAAAATATATTTGTATTATATTTTTTAATTTTAAATATATTATATCTATACGATTATGTTAAATATTATCACGCTTAATTCATGAAATACCTCTAGCTTTAAGGCAGGGAGAGAAAGTTTAAAAGTTTGTAATTAAAGCAAATCATCCGAGCGTTGATTGCGGTTCAGCTCTGTTGATTCTGCATTAATTAGGACTCTGAAGAAGACAAATAATTAATGCTATGATTACAAATATAGCATCCTAAGAAACGTTATATGTCGTGCTACTGTCTGGCCGTGGAAGAACGCAAAGTAAAAAACTAACTTACAACTAAACATTGATTCGATAGCTGCAAAGCAAATTACAGCAAACCACAGAGTAAACAAGAGAGAAAAAGAGAGAGAGAGAGAGAGAGAGAGAGAGGGGGGGGGAGAATGGCAGAAACGGTTGGAGAGGAGGTGGACGTGAAGAGTTCATTCGTGCGATCGTGGACTCGTTACTTGCATCGTGGTGGATAGAGAACGTGGAAAAAAAGAGGAAAAGAAAAGTAATACCACGACGAAAAAATTACCCTGCCTGCCATTGATTTGAGTGGGTGGGGATCTTCATACAACTCTTATTTAAAGGGGGGGGGGAGAGAAAGCCGGGTCGGTACAGAACAAAGAACGAATATATTGTTTTAACTGATGCTCAGTACAATCTAAGAAACAGTACACATCGCATGTGATCTTTTATGGGTTCTTTCTTTTTTGTGGAAACGTGGTACTCGCCATGTTTCATGAAAAATGGTTTCTAATAAATGAATTTATTTTAAAAAAATTGATATTTGGAATGATCCGATGTATAATATTGTTGGTTATTCGACTATTTTTCCCAAAAATTTACTTTGATATAAAAGGGATTAATCCCTGTAATAGCATATCAATCCTTTTCTATTACTTGCAGCAAATAATAAAAAATGTTGAGAATTTCTTAGAACATCTTCAGTAAGATGTTTTTAAGTTTAAAGCAGCAGCTAGAATTTACAAGATGCAATACCAAAAGGTAACAAAAGCAGCAATGCCGCTTAAGATACAAAGTCTGTCTAACCTGCTTTCATTCCTCATCTTCTCCTCTTTTAACTCACTCCGCAATTTCGAATACAAATGACACGACTCCAGAACTTCACCGTAGTTTTTGCTACGCCGGCAGTTTAGGGCTTCCTTAAGTATCAGCAAACTGTTTCTTCCATTAACATGCGCACCTTCCATTTCTTCCAACCGCATGCTTAGCTCTGTCAGTTTGAGGGTTGCCTCTTCGCCCTCACCTTCCGTGTTTACAACTTGAAATTTCATCATAAGAATGCACTCTGCTACTTGATATGGGAGGATGCCTTTGGCAGGAAGAACAGACCCGAACCTTATCACGAAGTCCTTCTCTGTTGGCCAATGCCTCTGTCCACCAAGAGGGCTCCAGCTCGCAAGATTAGCAGCCTGCTTAACTTTCCTGTTTACAACATTCCAACTAAGGCGGAGGCCATTCCAGAGCTCCATCCACAGCTTTCCGTCTTTCCTTTCCTTCTCCATAGAGATGATCGGTGGCAGACCATCAGATACTGAAAGGGTAATCTCACCTTCACTATTGTCATCTCTAGTAGCATAAGTAAGAAGATCAATCCGAAATGGGCAGTTTTGAAACCAACTGTTGGATCCATTTGCATTGGGAATACCCCACAAGACTTTTGAGCAGATTGCTTTGTCTTTATACCTGATATCCACTATAGAAACGAAATCTAATGGTGAAATACTTTCGAGTCCATTTCCGCCACCATAATATTCAGCTTCAGTCCATTCTTCAGGGTACTCAAGATCGCCACTCCACCGATACTCTGTTTCTTCCTTATTAAGGATGAGCGGGAAACAATCTGCATAGAATTTTCTGAATCCACCAATCAATGAAATCAAATTTTTGACATCATCTCTCTTGGTTGAAGGCCACATAGAAGAACAAACATTTTCCCATAGTCTCTCCTCTCTAGAGATTGAACAAAACATCGAGCATACACAAGCTGCAGTGGCCAAAGTTGGGCCATCAAGACGCCTAAATATCTCATACAAAAAATCGCTACTCAATGATGCCATGCTCTCAATGGCTGCTACCAACATAGCTCCAGACCTCTAAAATAAAGAGACCCACAGTAAATGGAATTATAGATAATTACTCAACTTGATAAGTTTAACATAAGCCAATTCAGTTGAAGGAACACATTAGAGCGTATACCTTTCGGAGTGGAATGAGGAATCTGGTCGTATTCATTACAGAGATTGTTCAGCCATTCTGAAGCAAATAGCCTTGTGATATGCATAGTCGAACAAGTGCATTTTTCATTTTGCCTCAACTCTCTCCCCCCATCTCTTTCCCTCCTAAGGAGTGTATTGCGGACTAAAGGCAGTTAGTTGCAGTAAAACAATTCTCAAATAGTACAAATACAGTAGTTCAACTTTATGTTTGGCAAAGCACAACTGAAGAAAGCACTCAATCTTGGAAACCTAGATGGAAGCAACAAATAAGTGCAACAAGATAGCACTATTTATTCTATTCCAAACAAGGATACAATTATACAAATCAAAATCTGAAATAGTCAGGGTTTTTTTTTGGTAGCAGAACCGAGTGATATTGAACTCATCAAACTCAAATATTCTGGTTAATGCAACAAAATCCTAGCACTCACCAAAATTACAGGAAACCACTATAACAAGTCAAATAAGAAGGGCCCATAGAAATAAAAATTACGCCAAATGCAACCCCACATGCATAACTATATACGCAGTAACAACATTATTTTAAAAATTATTGCTTAAAGATACTCTGATTTTGTACAAGTGAAGCAAAAACCCAGATTCCAAAACACAATTTCAAATTACGTTACAGATTGGCGGCTAAAATTAGTAGCATAAATACCAAAATCAATCCATAAAAAAAAAAAAAATCAACCTTTTGTGGGCAGTTAGAGCACCCCATTGTTTTTTACGCAACCCAAAAATGCAACCGAAAACCAAAAAAAAAAAAAAAAAAAAAACCTCGGAAGGAGATTACCTTAAATTGGGCATACAAATGCAGGAAACATGATGGAGAAGCAAAACTAGAAAGGGAAGCGACAGGAAAAACAGGAACTTAACTGAGGTTATTCTCGTTGTTTTTTTTTTTTCTTTTTTAGAAGTAATGAGGAGGTAAGAATCAGAATCAAACGAAAGGGGAAGATAAGATCTAAAACGAAAGATGGCAAATTTATTTGAGTTCCGATTTTGAATGTTTTGAGATCACTTTCCAGCTTCAGCTTTTGCCTTTTGGGAAGCTTTATTGGGTTGGTTACTGTGTCATGTCCGTAGTACCTTCGCAGTAAGCGGTTCCCGGATTTTTTTTTTTTCTTTTCTTTCTTTTGCCACCTTCCTCAGTTTTCTCCGGTTCTCAAGTTCCGGTTTATCAGTCTTGACGCATATCTTGCCACGTCATTATTTTTATTTTCTTGGTTCAACAGAAGAACCCCATCTCTTGCCCCCCAAAAAAAAAAAAAGTTTCAACGTCGGTCATTTAACAGATACATGCAAAATAAAAAAGACAACTGTTTCTTACAGAGTTAAAGTCTTGAACCCTAGTTTTTTTAATTTATATCAGTACAGTCGAACGTACTTTTAATCATGACACAATTTTTTCCTCTCAAATAATTTTAGAAAAGCATTCTTTTTTATTGACATGATAAACGTTTATAAGATCTTACCTTCTAAATACTTACCAAAAATCAGATTTTAAATTGTTTAATTGAATAATAATATGTTGTAACAATTTGCGTTCTTATGACGCACTGAAAATACGGAAAATTTTCTCCACTGTTATGACCTATAAGAGCTAAAAGCCTAACATTAAAATCAACTGTGAAATAAGTACAATTCGTTAATAAATAAAAGATAGCTTTAATTATTGCTAATTGCACAAAATTTAAATGTAGAAAAGCTGCGAATATTTTAAATACAAAAAGAATGAATGTACTAAATTTTAAGTCATATTTTTTCTCCGATCGCTTTTATTCTTTCGAGTCTTTCTCCTCCACCTCCCTTGTATATTTATTTCTCCTCCTTCCTCAGGTATTTTATTAACTTAGATATCAAATCGTCTGAAATCCAAATTCTAACACCCTTGATTATTTGCTTCTCTTTATTGGTCTTACTCTTTAAAAAATCTTTTTTTTTCCATATTTCCTTACTATAAATTAAAATCATAATTAAACAAATTTAATATAAAGTTAAATTAAAGTCATATACGAAAAAACTTGAACCAAAGTCTATCCTTATTACTAAATCAAAGCTCCAATAATGCCTTTCGCTTGCATCTTGGTCGAATTATATGAACATAAACCTCTTAGAATTTTTCAAAAAAAAAAAAAAAATCTTTGCACTAATGAAATATCATTCGTCCACATTGGGCATTACCCTCCGTAGTTTCACAATGCAACCACCCTGAAGCAATCTCCATCCTCAATTATTCATGAAATCATGATGATCATTGATTGGTCCTCTGCTAAAAGAGTTTTTTTTTGGAAGAGAGAGGTGTACCATTTTGACCACAGCTGGATCCAACCACTGCCAGTATTATAAAAGAATCAATAAGCATCAGGTGAATGAACACATAGAGTTCAATTTTGAAAATGACCTTTGGATTTTAACTTTTAATTTTAAATTAATTGATAGGGATGGGCATAGGCTAGTAGCAAAATGGAAGGACATTACTGGAGTTGAGAAAATGAAGCACGCACCTATACGTGTGTGAATTTAGCATCGATGGATGTTTATGATTCAAAGGAGCTATTTCAAGAAAATGACTCGTGAACTATAAAATTAAAAAAAAATGGTGAGCTGGTAACTGGTAAGGCATGGCAAGGCAATTTTGGGATACTAAAATTGGGAAGGGAAGGTCAAAGGAAGCTTTTGGTGACCTAAATAGGGTTAACAAGCGTTAAAATAATGGATTGGCGGACAGATAAAGTATGTTAAATTGGCGCTCAGTACCCTGCTGGCCCCGTGGCGGTGAAGTGCAATTGGCCGCCTGACCTGACCAGCACACCTGGTGGTAGAAAAAGGAAATTTCAATTCCAGGACAAACCATCTCAATCCAAAAGATTGCTGCATTTTTATTTTACTACCCATGACAACAAATAGGGAAATAAATAAAATACCTGTCACCATAAATTTAAAGCATCAACTCGAAGCCCAGGTCACGTTATTTAATTAACCAAGCTCTGCTTCCTCTTCAAGGTGCTCTGACTGAAAATTGCCACACAAAAAGAACCAACAAAAGTTGATAGATATGTATAGAAAAAAAAAAAAAATCATCTCAAACAAGCAAAGCAAAAGGTACATGATGCCAACTACTTGTAGTCTTAATTCCAGTAAATAGAGTTTAATTTTTATTGAGGATATATGAGATTTTTTTTTTATTGCTAATTTTTTAATTCAATGGAGGCAACGATTTTTAAGAACTTCGTGAATCTTAACTCGAGCAAATTAAAGCAATACAAATAAAAAAAAAGAAAATAAATAAAATAAAATCACTGATTACTCCGGAGCCTGGATCAAAAGAAGTACTAAAAAATAATGAGGGAATCAAAATACTATACACTCTTACATAAAATTGAAATATCTTGAAGCTAAACTAGAAGCGCCAACCATCTCAAAATACTAACCCCAACAGTAATAATTTCACTAATACTATAATTTAAAACCCATAAAAAGGAATTTCTTTCTGCTTTTTTCCTGATGCAACTCTGATTCTGATTAATAAAGTGGCTTTGCAATTGCCAGTGCTAGTCCAGTAGTCCGATATAATATGTCTCTACTTTCCAGGTTTCACTCAGAAAATAAATGCACTTACTGGATTTTTTTTTTTTTTTTCCTATTCTCTTGTAACTGATAGAACAAAAACCTGGAGAAAAACAGTTCTTAACCAATGCCCAAAAACATAAACAAGCTTAACTAATGTGCTTATACCATCACAAGGGTATTTGAAAAACTCTAGTAAGTAATAACATCAATCATCTAAGTAGCAGGCTCAACATCAATCCTAACATAGTTTGTATGACTGACAATCCAAGATTGCTTCCTATTTTTACTTTTTTCTCTTTTCAAGAGCAACAAATGGGAAAAGAAATAGATTATCTGCTCACCTGTTAGCATTAGATCAAATCATCCGAGGTAGATCTCAGGATTCATGATTAAGCCATCCAACCCAAGCTAATAATCACACATGAGGGTAAAATGCAAATATAATTCCTTTAATATTCGTAAAATTACCCACAAAATTCTGCTGACAAAAAAGCTGTCTGCACATCCAGCCGTCACAAAAATTTGGAAGTAAGGCAACAGAACTAAGGGCCTCAACCACATCCTTGTCCATGTCCCAAACGCCTCCCTGAATTTGGAAATGCCTTAGAAAGACCAAACCAACAATACTTGAAGAAAAGAAAGCCTATACAAGTAGGGCATTCTGGAAGAGGGGAAAATGAAGCTAGGGAGAAATGGCAATGCCAGCTGTTAGCTTCTTGGTTTTCACCCTAGGTGTCTCTTCAACTAACAACGTCTCAAGATTTAAGCCGCAAGATAGAATATAGCAGCGATTACCCCTCACACTAAGGTGATCCAAACTCACTGGGTTTTTCCCCTTCAATGCAAGTTTCACCATTTTCAGATGAGTGTTCATACTGACATCCACACCTAAAACAAAAGTAAATCAAACAGTCAGAAAACTCACATGCCAAAATGTTTATGTTCAATTAGGAAATCACTAAAGTATATTTAGCTACAGAAACCATCATTGTTTTCCACCTATGTTGTTTATATCCAAGTATATGGTCTTAGAAATTCTTGTTTCCTCTTTGTGAGATATCATAACTATTTTCCACCTATATAAACCATCATGAGCTTAAAGCACCGTAAGTGATGATCAGTCAACACAAAGAAAACCATTTAATCTTTTTCACAAGGAGAACAAGTTCAAAGTTTGATGTTAAGATCAGTAACTATAGTGTTCTCATAAAAGAATGGCCAAAAGTAGAATACTAATATCACATAACGAGCTGGTAAGAAGCTAAACCCGAACTAGTTGCTTTAATCCACTTGTTCATCAAATTCACCAGTGTCATATAACCTCCCACTATTCAGCAAGCCGGAGAGTAGAATATAATAACTAAAAGAAAATAACCATGTTACATAAAGTCATCCTATAATAACAACATGAGAAGAAATTGTGCATATAGTAATCGGTTAATCACATAAACAACAAGTCTGCAAATTAGACAATTCCATCTAACACGAATAACCAACTAATGACAAGATATGATAAGCAAATTGATCTAAAAGATAAAAAATTATCAAACATACGCTTCCTTTCAAAAATATTTCATATTAAAATGCAAACCAAGTCCAAACCAGTTCATCTTAAAAGGTGACAACAAGTGAGATCGTGCGTGAACACCTAAATCTATCCCCAATTTTAAAGTTAGTAATCTAACCAAATGGGTAGCTACAGAATACACATTTTAATTACGAATTACGATTGTAGTTACATTGCTCATTTTAGGGGAAACAAACAATAAAACCTCAAAAATCATGGCACGTTGACAAGAAATTTAATAAATAATCTTAAGCTTTCACAACTTCGCTAAAATGCAGGGTTAGGGATTACCTAAACCCTACTGTGTAAGGGGAAAAAAAGGGGGGGAGGGGAATGAGAGGAACCTGTGATGATGCCTGAGCTTAATTGACACCGTTTCATTGTTCAACTTCATCAAAACCTGCTCAACGTTTCTCAGATCAAAACCTTATATTAAGAATCAAAAAAGATATTTTCCATATCACGTCATGCAAAGAAAGAAAACACACACACAAAAAAAAAAAAATCTTAGTGGAAGAATATAAGAAAATCGATAAAACTGACCTGACGAGCTTCATGTTGAGGAGAGGTAGGGCTTGAAGCAAAGGCGAGAGCCTCTCGAGCTGTGTAAGGAAGCGGAAGAGAGAGGGACCTGTTTGCCGCCACGTTTGCTCCGAGAGGGGATTAACGATACTGCTAAGAGGCCTTTTGACTTTTTTATTTTATTAGAAATCAACGACGCCGTAGCTGGAATAGTAGTCAGTGTAGTATTGGGCCAAACCTTTATTAGGTTTGACTTTATTTTATCAAAATGATATTAACAAATATAATGAGTAAATTTTTTGTTAGTTGCAGATTGTGGGAGAGTGTAATATAATTTGTTTATCTACTTTATTAAATTGAGAATGGAAAATAATGCTAAGCAGCAAGGGTATTTTATCTTTACACTGTAACTTGAGTGATAAAAATAAATAAATAAATTGGTAAATTATGAAGACGGTGAGACGGGGCCAATCGCCTAAGCAAATGTTATTTAATTGTAATAATAACATCGTTTTTGGTTTGAAAAAAAATGGATATGTTTGTGGATAAAATTGGGCCAAACTCCATTAGGTTATTTATTATAATAGAATAGACATAAGTGCTGTTTTGTCCTCTTCAAAATTATCAGTCAAATTGGTTATCATAATCTAATCATGGTGGTGAAACATGAACATCTGAACAGAACAATCATTAAAATTTGTACAGCATTAACATCAACATTCATTTGGGTTTGGAGGAAAGTATATCAAACAAATATATAGGTATGCTGCTGAAAGCAGATTATTATTCTTTCATGGCTAGTTAATCACAGACTATGATTTGTGAAAAAAGAAAAAAAATAAAGTCTAAATGTCACTCCATCTCTATATATTAACCAGGGCCATGCCATCTAAGCGTTAGATGTGAAGTTGAAGTTGGCACATGTAGTTTGCCTGCCCAAGAGGGTAGAGCTGAATCCCAGCCTTGAAGTTGCCAAATCAAACTGAAGAAGAGTGTCCTGCAATTGGTGCCCTCCAATAACAATGGAAGTCCTTGGGTTTGAGCCACCATTAACAAATCCCAGACACAACACTTCGCTACTAACCTCTACCATCGAGTTTGCACCAAAAATCCTCCAGAAAACGTTCTGGTTCTGCAGCACAAGATCGATGGATGGGACGGCTGCTCCTAAACGCGTGCCTACGATATTGCTTGAGCTGAAACACATCTCAAAGGGAGCCACACCAGCCACCGTGGTGATGTTCATGGCAGCAGCCTCATTGATGAAGGCCTCGGTCACAGCTCCGAAGATTGAAGCCTCCAGGACAGTGTAGGGATTCACGGTGCTGATTTTTGTGCCCCCAACACCTTCGCTATCGATTGACAATAATGTTGTGTTCAATGAGACAGCTTTTTCATTCACCCTGATGGACTTTACGCCAATGAAATATTCGGCGGAGGGTTCGCCCATCGGGAAAGCGGAGGCTGTGCTAACAGGGTTAATGAAGAGCGGTGTAAAAGTGAGCGATTCTGATGCGTCAACTCCAGGGAGGAACACGTAGGGACCATCACCGAAGAAAATAACACCATTTGCCGAGGTTGACGACGAGAGGCAAATTGCAAATTTCCTGTGGAAACTGAAGGCAGCAGCGAATTGTGAAGGAAGTCCAATTCTAGTCCGACCAAACCCAGCCATGCCCACAACACCGCTAGCAAGACCTTGAAGCAAGAAAGTTGGTGCACAGGCGAAAAGGAACCTAGGTACACTGACCACTCTGCCAGGGTTCTTCCCATCAGTCGATTGGAGCGACACAACATCTTGAGCAACCTCACCGGAAGTGGCTGTGTGAGTCACAGAGTTATCAGGTGTGACACCACAAGTGTTGTTGTTGCACCCTGGCCTTGGTCCCGAGAAGCAATCTCCGCAGCCATCAGCTCCAGCCAATGAGCATTGGGCTGACCCGCACCTGGCAGGACTGTATGTTGAAGAAACATAATTCCGGTCGCAATCAACCCACATATATCGGCCACCAAGATCAACCACAAGGTCTATGGGCACAAGGGGTGTCCTTTGGTTAATGGTGGTCAGGTATTGAAGTGTAGAGGCATCTTTAAAGACAGGAATTACCAGGGCCTTGGGACGAAAAGACAGTTGAGCTAAAGATGGAGAAAAAACGAAAAACAGTAACAGAGAAGTGAAAACAAAATATCGATGAAAAGTCATGATAGTTTCAATTTGATGAAATGGGAAATGGGTACTGAGACAGAGTAGAAATCCTGCTTTATTTATAGTTGTGCGGATTGCTGAAAATTTGATCCATGCTTGCAGTTTAAATGTTACTTAATGTGGCCTTCGGACAAGCCACCGCTAAAAAAAGCCTAAAGGTCAAAGCAGGCTGCTAGAGGCAAAGCCAGCCAGCCAGCCAGCCAGCCAGTCGCTGGGAACTTGGCGGCATGAAAGCGGACTTTTGACTTTGATCACATTATCTTAATCTGTTTGCACCGAAAATATACATCACCTGATTATGATCAAAGTTTTGATTAGAGTTCTTTTTTTAATTATTATTAAACAAAATATATTTTGTTTTCTTAATTTATTTCGTGGAAAGAATAACTTCATTGCCTAAAGTTTCCTTTTAGCGAAGAATAAAGTATATGCTAATTTCAAAGGAATTGATTAACATAGCAACAGACTAAGGTTATGTTAGATTCGTGTTTTTTACTATTTTTTTTCTTTATGTAAAATAAATATATATATATATATATATTAGAGTAAAAGTATCAATCAAACAAAATCTAAATTGAATAATTTTTTTTTATTGATTTCATCTTTTAATAATTTTGGAATAATTCAAAGATGATACTGTCCATCCTTCAAAATTCAGCCGGCGTGTGTCAATAATTCAATATCAGATTTGACACTTTTGATTAAATTATATTATGCATTTATACTGTTATAAATTTTTTATTTTTATTAATGATCTTTTAAATTTTATTTTTTGTATTTTTTATTTTATAAAAACATGTTTTAAATTTATTTATTTATTTATGACGTCAATACTCACTAAATTTTGAAAAAAAATTTCACGTAAAAACCATATAGTTTTTTACGCACATAGAAAAACAAAATTCAAATCCTTTTAACTTTTTAAGTAACATATTTCACTAAAAATTTAAAGATAAACTGATGAAATAAATGAAGTTAAAATAATTCTAAAAGGTTGTAAATTTTAAAATGTAATAAACTAAAATGACATATTACACAGAAAAATTTCCAGAAAATTGTTGATTTTGTTTGGATAAATTCCAATAATAATCCAATTTAAATCATTTTGTTCAAAGTCAGCACATAAATAAAATGGGTAAAAGCGAAGAAAACTTGTACGGTCAAGGACAACAGCGATAAGCATCAAACGGGAAAGAGTGTCATTAATATAATTGCCTATTTTCTTATTAAAAATTGAAATCCGTACCGAACTTTTTTCAAGTCTCGCCAGCCAACTTGGCAAATGGAAATGGTCCATCAGCTTTACGATAATGGAAGTATTCTTTACACTTTGAGAGACATTGAGAGGCCCATGCAAGTGGGACATTATTGAAACCTTTGGGCTCTTGTTTTTTATTATTACAGTGATTAATTTTATCATTATCATTTTTATAATTTTAAGATTAATCCAAATAGATCCTAAGCTGATGTAGTTAACCCTTGCAATGGTTTAAATGGAAATTTAAGGTTGTGAAAAGAAACTTGACACCTAAAGGCTTTTGAGCTTTAACATTAAAATACATAACATTCATATCGGCGGCTGATTAGATTCTTTAGCACCAGAGAAAGAGCAATGGAGGCTTTCTCCAACATAAAAAGTTGCATTGTCCAATAGTTGGTTTCGCAATCGATTATTTTAAAGCAGACAAAAGCTTTAGCGATATGTAATGAATATGGATTATATATATATATATATATATATAGCAACAATAAATGAAACCGAGTAGCTACCCAGGAAAAAAAATTATTCAATCAATCCGCATTTAGCTCTACAAAGAGCTTTTACAGCATGTCAGTGGCATCAGTCTTACTATTTTCAAGTAGGAATCTAAATATTTAGGTTATAATTCTTCTGAAACAATAATTTTGAAAGGTTTAAATTAAATGAATATCAACTTTCTATAAGAATAACTTGATAGCAATATATTTTTGCATCAGACTCGATACTGAAAGTGGATAGCCATATTTGAATTAAATAAAATAAGCAGAATACATATGAAATGAAAAATGGGCTGCTGTGCTGCATCATGGTCTTAGTCGCCCTCCACATGTGTAGGTGACGCTGCAGGCATCATTAACAGTGACAGTATACTGATGATTAGGCCTCGAAAGGAAAGGGGGCAAGTGAACCAGAATGTTGCAGACGCACTCATTGTCCAACTGCTCCAGCCATTGACAACAGTAAAGTTGTTCAGGCGTCCCATGATTCCCATGCCGGTGCCTGTGACTGTGCCGGCGTCCATGTCTACGCCCACTTCTATGTTCTGGTTCTGGGGGAGGAGGGGGTGGTGACGATGGGACTAAGGACACCGTCGCACATGCATAGTTCACCAGGGCAAATTGGGAAGGGCAGAGTGGACTGGTAGTCGGTATTTGCTCTGGCGTTGGGGTCAGGCTTTTAGTCAGGGCAACGAAGAACATCGAGAGGAGAAATAATATAAAAAACCCAATCTTTTCCATTCTTGATCCTCTACCTCGATATATATTTTATTTTTCAAATAATATTAACAAAAAGAGGGGATTTGATTTTGATATCTCAGCATTGGTTTCTATTTCAATTTATACTGGGGGGATTCATTCGTAAACTTCCTGCTTCGTTTCTCCGGTTAAAATTTCTTCTAAGCCAATTAAGAATATAAAAACAGAGAGGACCAAGAGAATGAGAGGATTGTTTGTTGATGTTATGGAAGAGTCCAGGTTCTCGGCGCTTCTATTTATTTATTTATTTATCGTTCATTCTTTCACCGTGAAGACTTTGTTAGGTGCCAAATTGTTGACAATATATACATATAATATGCTGATGTCTCAAATCATTCCTCCAAGAAAAATATCAGTCTGCAATTTAGTTGGTCGTGGCCTTCCAAAAGAGTGTGACTCTGCTTCATACTAAAATTAACCATTGGTATTTGGGGCCGGGCAGCATTTTATAACCAGAAAATCCTAGTTAAAAGGGTGAAGGCAGATGCCTTGGATTGAAGTCTTTTTTCCTGCAATTGCATCGGGTAGTAGGGCTCTACATGACATTGACAAACTATCGGGAACAAGTTAATCATTTTACAAATGGATTGGACAAGACAAACTCCAGCCATTTCCAAAAAGAATAATGAAACATTGGTGATCTAAATCAGCTAAGTAAACACATGAAAATAGTTGGATGGATAAAAAAAAAAAACATCAAAAGTAATGTTGGCTAAATCCATATGCCATAACGTTTTGTTCATTTTTTTACGTCAACTTTTACCAAGCACTGGAAATCATCCTCTATAGTAACCTTCTTCCAGCCGAATATGCCAACAAAAAAAAAAAAAAAAATCTAAATTAGTCGCGAAAGTAAGTGCTTTCAAGTTCAATGATTTAAGCTAGGGGATTCTGTTGCACTTGCACAGCAGCATTTGGGCCGACGCATGATAATTGCTGATGAAGTCCAGAGAATCCATTTGACATGGGCTTTTGCAGACTTAAGACTAGGATCCAAGCTAAGTAGACATGCACAATAAGGCCCTGCGACTGAATTACAGATCAAATTGTACCTAAATTTATAGTCTAGTAAACATAATTTTAAAAAAAAAATTATTAAGACGTATGCAATGTGACATGAAGACGAACAAAGAAATAAACATGGTTTTGATTTCAGTTTTTGTCTTTTTTTTCTTAAAAAGATTTTTTGGAACATTGAAAGCTAATAGACTAGCTGATGTAAGTTGTATTTCATGAAACAAATATTCCCACCATGAACAAGTAAAAAGATCACTTGCTTTCTCAACAGCATAGGTTGATAACTCATCTACTTATCATGACATTTAAGTTTAACACATTTGTATTTGGAAATAATGAAATATTTTTGAAGGAAAAATAAATACTAATAATAATAATATTATTATTAAAATTAAGACAAAATAATCAAAATACAAAGTTCCCAAGTGATTAC
>JBBYHK010000006.1:577648-595941 GCA_038382065.1 Adansonia grandidieri
AGAGTAAAATAAAAATCATAGGTTAAAATCAGAAATTTACTACAGATTGTATAGATAGTACCTAAAAATTGATCAATGGGCACGTGTGGCTTGTCGTCAGCAAGGTCAACTGATAAAATGTCCTAGTCAAACCGACATGCCGGCCACCCATCAATGCCGGGCGTGACAAACCAGTTCAAAGTCGGTTTTACATGATGTCCTACTTATCCTCGTGGCCACGGGGGGCACACAAAAGCCATCTAATGTGAGCCATATGGTGAATAAATCGGGTCAGATTAGGCCAAAAAGTTTTCATCCTAGTGGGGTGAAGCATGCCACGTTACTTTGTGCTTACAACCGTCGTCTTGTCTTCGAAAGGTAGATGAATGATGGTTTGGCTCCATTTGCGCGTCCAGCTCGCCTGAGAAACTGTCCCATTGTTAGCAGTAAACATCAGTACCTGACTGCTTAATTCCTTTGGGATTCAAGCTGTGCTAGTTAAGGTGATGATGATGCTGATAAGGATAAGGAAATGAAGAGCTGAGAAAGCAAACAAGAAGTTAAGATATTAATTTATTGTGAAGAACATGGCTGGAAAGTATCAGAATGAATGTTGGGTGGGTACAAACTTGAAAACAATTAACTTGTATGAAAAATAATCCAATTTGTCGGGTCGGGAAGAGTTTATCCTACTATAATACAGGTGTTGGAAAGAGAGAGGAGTCCATGACATGTAGTGTTCCCCATTGTCAGCTACATCCAAAAGTTTGCCACTGTAACCAACAAATCCGTGCCTTAGACCAGTTGCTTGACGTATATCCACATGGTGAACTCTGCAAGTTGTTATGGGTCCAACTAGATAATAAGCTTAAAAAACTAAAATATATACATATATATAGAGACAAAGAAAAATAAGTTCATGTTTCTCATTTCTTTTATACTTTTTTCTCTCTCTTTATTTCTCTATTTCTTTAAGTTTATAACTCAAAATATTTTTACTCAATGTAAAAAAAATATTGCTTCTCTAAATATATATATTTATTTATTGTGAAATCATTCTAAATTAGGATTTTGTCAAAAATGGAAAAAAGGAAAGACAATAAAAATAAAATGAGAGAAAAAAAAAGTGCAACTCTTTTATATTTTTCCACCTTATATTCCTTTCATTTTTCGTTATTTTTACTTCTCATTCCGGCTATATGAGTGAAGCCTAAAAATATTTTAAGGTTATGACTTATGAATATGTTCTTATTAGGGTTCGGTTTAATGAGGACATGTATTAAGAATTATTTAATAATTATTTTAGTAAACATATTATTTATATATTATTTTTACAAAATTTACAAGAAAACATCTTCTTTATTTCATTTAAAAACTTATATCGCAAACAATAATAAATTGGCATAGGCATACAACTAGATTATATTGCAAATAAGAAATTGGACAACGAGTGATTGAAGGTGGCGGATGGCAGCGCAGGTGGTGGCGGTGATATTGGCAGTGGTGGTGGTAATGATGGGGGCACATCGAGAGGTCGAGGAGGGGCAAATGTCAACGGAAAGTGCTACTCCCACTGCTCTCGTGAATTTTGTGCAGTATTAATTAATTCCAGCAGCACCAGCACCAATGGTTGCTATATACTCTGTTTTACGATCATCGTTATTGATGCAAAGATTGTTAAAATATATTAAGAGGTATTATTTATTCTGAAGTGATATACAGTATATTATCATAATTTTATTATTTAAAAAAAAAATATCTCAATAAAAAAAATAATTTTTTTATAAATCACTGTACATAAACTTAATTAATTTTATCTTGCTCCAACAACCATCAACATCTTTCGATGTATATAAATATATATATATATATATATGTCTGCAATTTTCAGTCGCAGGGTTTGCCGCTTGTTCTTCAGGGGTTCCAGAATGGTGTTGTGTAGTGACAGCCTCAAAACTAAAAACTACCTTCATTCGAATCACTTCCCTCATCCTCATCCTCATCGTTGGGCGTTTGGGGTATACATACAAAATCCAAGAAGCTGAAAACTAGAATTACTGAGGTGAGAAAAAGAAAATCTTAGAAACATCATCTAAATTTTTTCAAAGTAATCATAAGGAGATTCCTAAATTCAGACCTGCTATACTCATCGACAAGCATACCCTCCATGTCTCTGACAGGCTCATCCAACGCTCTCTCTCGTCTAGCTGAACGGCAACAAAAGGCACCACCAGATGATGAAACACTTAAGTGATTCAAGGTCTCGTATATGGTGGGTGGCGAACGACAGATTCAGGAAGGATTCTTTTTTCCAGCCAATGTCTATCAAAGAAAGTGGATGAGAAACCATCAATCCAAAAGGGAAAAAAGCAGCCAAAGTCACTCAACTTCAAGCACTGTCTCTCGTCTAGCGGCGTGAATAGCTGAAGGGTAGATATCATCAGAATCGCCCGGATGCCAAAATAAAAACATAGCCACATTCATAAATCAAACACCTATCTACTGTCTCTCTTCTTGTAGCGTGAATAGCTGAAGGGTAGATGTACCGTATACCAAAGTCATATAAAAACATAGCCACATTCATAAATCAAACACCTACGTACTGTCTCTTTTCTAGCCGCGTGAATAGCTGAAGGGTAGATATCATCAATATCACCTGGATACCAAAGTCAATAGAAACATAGCCACATTCATAAATCAAACACCTATCTACTGCTAAATAGGTGAAGGCTAATCCAATAACGATTTTACGAGTATCTATCTTTTGAGGCTTGAATAAGTTTGCCAAATGCTAGGAAATTGTGTAACAAAAAATTCATTTAAAGTATATGAATAATGAAATTATCGTCTTTTTTTCTATCCTTTTTCATTCTTAACTACATAGTATCACTACGACAACCTTGACTCTCCTTCTAAAACCTAAAACTCCTCTCTACCAAGGGGACAATAAACCCTTGTCTGATATATTATTTATAATGCCATTATAATTGAAGTAAATCCCTGAAATCCTGAAGTTATAGTGGTAAAAATTCCGGCGTTGAGATACATTCAATGCCGCCATCTTGTTGACATATATCCGCCGGATTTGAAAAGCCTACATTCTAAGACCTGCCCAATCAGGTTAAATCTATTGGGCAGGACTAGGTCTAAGTTCGTCTAACTAACTAGAATTTATCATGATTTTTTTTTTTTTGTAAATAGTTATTTTAAATATAAAAAATATAATTTAAAAAGGTGATTTTTTTATGGATTTTTTTAAAAATTTGAAAAACCTAATAAATACACTTATTTCTTTTTATTTGATTTTAATGTACATTCTTAAGTACCAAAAACTGTGCTCAAAGTGGCATAACAGTTAGCTGCATGACACGGTCCACCAAACTAAACTAGCATGTCTGTATATATTGAAATGCAGTGTGGACCAGCTCAGGTTCGGTTTTCAAACATGCAGACAACGATAGACGTAAACTTGGCGTTGGTTGACTTGACCCCACCCAATCAGTCCCACTCTAAACCGCAAAAATAACGACAATGTCAATGAGACAGTTACTATGAGCAATCTCTCCCCTTTTTTAAAAAGAATGTATATATATACATATATATATATATATATGTATATATATATATATATATCCGAATACAAATATCCGGTGGTGGTAGCGGTGCATCAGACATCCAATTATGGTGGTCCATAATCGATCTTCCAATTGCCATCTGTCCCGACAAGAAATTCGCACCTACCGTGGCTGGTACGCACACCACCAAATCCCAGATTTTGTCACCATTCTACTGTTCTGACGTAGGGGACTTGGTTCTGGTCATGAGACTTTTTCATTCCCCCATTTCCCCCGCTAAACGCGTCTCTGATTAATTTAATGCTCTTTAACAAGTTTGAAAGTTGAAACTTGGAGTTCTCGTTCTGCCAACAGTCAAATGATTTGATATTAATGATTAATTACTTCAGTAAGCATGATGTACTGAAAGATTTTTTATTTAAAATATATGATTTTTTTGAGAGAGTTAATTTTTTTAAGCGAGTTAAATAAAAATTATAAATATATTAATAATATAAAAATAGTCAAATGGTATAAAATATAGACTGATAAAACAAGGAAAAAAAATTTTTTTGGTTGAATTAGAAAAATCTTCAACGAGATAATTTTTTTTTTCTTAGATTAATAACGATATTTGGATAAACTTAATTAATTAATTTTTAAAAAATATATATATATATTTAAAATTATTTTTATAATAAATATTTATATATTTTTATAATTTAATTTTAATATTTTTATTATTTTAATAATAATTTAGATTGACCTTAAATCATTTTTTATGATCAATTCCTTTGAACCAAATGAGATTAGACATGTTAAAGAGTAAAGTACTTCATATACTTTATCTTAATTCGCGTTGGGTATATGTATAATATATTTTCAATTTATTTATTTTAATTATTATTTAATTAATAAAAATTAAAAATATATTTTTTAATATTTTAATATTAAAATAAAGTTAAAAAATCAAACTTTAATAAAAACATTTAAAAAAAATTTTAAACAATTACTCGATTTATGAACAACACGAAAACAGATACAGTAGAAAGAAGCGTAGGTGCTGATAATTTAAAATGAGATAACACAAAAATATCTAACACAAATGATAAAACTAATAGCATTTAGATAATAGATTTGAGTACCTAATTGTCAATTTGATGGAAAAGCCAAAGCCTTTGTCGTTTTAAATATCCATTACACTATCATTTTTAGTTGACACGTGGCTCCCAATAATCCGAAACATTAGCTGGCCAGCAAACAATTGCTTTAACTTTACTCATTCTTTTCTTTGCCTAATTGCAAGCTATAAAGACAAGCATTTAAAAAAATAAATTTGTTAAATAGCCAAGACATTAACAATTATATTTTCTTGATTCCATCTATAAACGAATGTATGTGTGTGTGTGTGTGTATATATATATATATATATAGTCTATAATTACATTTCTAAATTGAATATTTATAAATGAATGTGTGTGTATATATATATATATATTCTATAATTACATTTCTAAATTGAATATTTAAAGTTTTAGATGTCCATTTTATGACTAAATCTATGTTTACATATACTAATTAAAAATATTAAAATAAGTTAAATATTTATTAATTATTTTTATTAAATTATAAATAACACATCGAATTTACTTTTTAGATAATACATGAGTCAATGTCTAACACATTAACATTATTATATATTAGATTTTTTTTACACGCACTATACGGATAGATAGTTACTTTCACGAGAAAAATATATATTTTAAATTAGTTTTTTAGTATAAAAATGAATGATTTTAGTATTTTTTAAATAATTGTTTTAAAAATATTTAAAAGACATTAATATTTATTATATTATTATTAGTATAGAATAAAATGTGATTGAGTTAAATCGAGTTTGAAAATTTTAGCTCTACTCAAAATTTGAAGTTTGAAGTTAAGCTCAAGATCACTTGAGTTTTAATTTTTTTAGCTCGAGCTCGATTCAAGATAAAATTAAAATGCTAAAAATCACTTAATTAAGCTTGTTTACTGAGTAAAAACTCAATTATTTATGCTTAAGTTTAAGTTAGAATTGAAAATTTTTAATATTAATTAAAAAATAATAAAAATTAAAAAAAACTTGAATAAGCTAATGAGTTACGGAAATTAAGTATTAGGATACTTGAATTTAATTCGTTCAATTGTTCAAACTCAAACTCAACTCAATGGCAACTGAAACAAGTTTATTTTTTTAATCAAACTTAATATACAAGCGAGTACGGATATCTCATTTGAATAATTATTGATACATCAACAATATAATTTTTTAAATTTATAAATAAAATTAAAAAATTATCATATATTTTATTTTTTTATCTCTCAATATTTATTTATAAAATTAAAAAAATTCGCTTCTTATGTGTCAGATAATCGATCTCATTCACAGCTTAGCATAGACATCACTATTCAAATCAACTTTATTTTTACCATTTTACCAGAACAAGCCAAAAGAGAATGAGTCGGTTTATTAGGCTATAAATTAAGTGGGTTCCAATATCCTCAAAAGGAGGAAAGTGGGACACTGACCTCAAAGCTCATAATTTGTGTTTCGACAAATGATATTAATTTTTTTAAAAAAATTATATTATTTTGAAATATTAAATAAAATAAAAATTAATTTTTTAATAAATTTAGAAAATTTTAATACTTTAAATTTAATATAAAAATAAATAATATTAATTTTATATTTAATAAAAGCCTATTTCTCCCTCTTAAATAAAATTGTGAAAATTTCGCTACATCTATAGGATTGTCCAAGATTCTTCCCTTAACCGATATTCCTCTAATCAGTCGTAATCTCCTTCTTGGTCCATACCCTTGAGACATGGACCCACGTGCTCACGCGTCAAAACAATGCTTTTTTCAGCAAAACACTTGTTATCTTCGTATCGTTCCACGTGTATGGCACTAATTGTACTATCTGAGTTCAAATTCTTATATTCTGAAAACAAACTAAGGCGCACTCCCATCCCGTACTGGGCTTTCCATTCAACACGTGGAATCCTCTAGATATTTTCGAGCCACGAAAAAGATATTTCGGATTTCGAGACCTCCACGACACGTAGCGACAAATCCCCACCTCTCGATCTTAGCAGCTGACGTTTTTTCCCCCCCCCCCTCGATTCTCCATCACGGCATCTTAGCAATGCTGTGTCAACACGCGTCTTCGTTTTTTCCAATTGGAACGAACCACGTGTTTCGGGATCTGGAGCAATACACTATCCATTTATGTTACGACACGTGTCCTTCTTTTTTGAGTTTCGGATACTGGTATTTCAGCGCTTTTAATTACCATCGCTATCTTTGATCCTTCAGTTTTTGCGTTCTTCCCTTTCCCCAAAAAAATGAATGCCACCCAGAGACGCAGACTTAATCCGCTGAGTCATGCCGTCGAGTCGAATGACTCGGGGATACTCAACGAGCGTATCCTTCTGCTTGTCTTTGAGTCCATAAAATGGGATTTACAGGTCCTTTGCTTAATTGCTTCAGTCAACCACAAGCTTCGAGCTATAGCAAAGCGGTTGCTGTGGCGAAAGCTCTGTGTTTACCGCGCACCGCGCATGGTTGCGGCATTGGCTAACGGGGCGCCCAATGGAAGAATAGGTGGTGGATGGGATGCTCTTGCAAAGCTTATGTTCTTCTGCTGCGGTTGTGAGTCAACTCGCCATTTCAAGGTGAGTCAGCCAACTCAGGGTCATTTCACGAGAGCTTCACGGTTTTCGAAGACTTCGGGTCGGAGCTTCTTGACCAGAAATTGTCGGGGTGATTTGTTGTTTATAAGCGACCCGTGCGAGCATCGAATAGGGGAAAAAGAAGACGATTTGGGGATTTACAGAGGGGTTTTTCGGGGATTTATGAGGTCCAGGACCAGAGCCTGCTTGATCAGACGACAGGCTGGGTTCGACGAGAGAGTTCGGTGCCCATATTGCGGGACCCGAGTTTGGAGCATGACGGCAGCTCGGCTCGTACCCAAGAGCGCCGCTAGGCGGCTGGGATCACGAGACGGAAGGTTGGAGTATTTTGTTTGCGTGAACGGGCACTTGCACGGGACATGCTGGCTCGTGCCTCTGTCGTCTGATGAAGAAGTCTGCGACGTTGGGGAGGAGGAAGAGGATGGCGACGACGATGGGAGTGAAGATCTGGACGGCTATGATGAGATTGATGGGGACACCTCTAGCCATCGGACGGTGACAGATGGAAGCACGAGCTCGTTAGGCGAAGATGTTTTAGCAGATGAGCCAATCAATTGATCGCTAAACTTGTAAGTACAGATAAAATTAAATTTTGCGTGTTTTAAGGAAAGATGAGATCAGATGAGAGAGAGAGAGAGGGAGGGACAAACGGAGGATCAGATTGCGGTCTCTCTTTTTTTCTTTTCTGTAAGCTATGACGTTCCGGAGGGGGGATTCGGTGTCATACCTATTCTCTGGGCTCAGGTCTCCACCTGTCGTTAAAACTGATTTCATTTATCGAAATGATGACGTGGAGGCCTCAGACTAATTTACTTCACCGAAAATGATTGCTGACGTGGGTTTTAACGTGGGAAGCGTTTCTTTGAGCTGTATATTGCAAGAAGAGTCGGAGAGCGGCCAATTGTTTCATAATTGTCTTCCTTTTCTCTCGTGTTATTAGAAAGGAAATTTGAGGCCATGTAACAAAAAATACTAATAATGGAGTTAAACATTTTAGGTCTTATATTTGATGATATTAAATATAATTATATTAATATAATAAAAATAAAATGATATAAATAAAAAATTTTATATTTTAGGTAGAATTAATAGAAGAATTTGAACATAGTTTGAGAGAGTAATTATAGCTAACAGTACCAGTAATTTTTTGGTATAAAAATTATGAAAATGGTTAAATAAAACCTCAAATTTTCAGCCAGAATCAGTGTCATTGGGGACTTTGGTTGATATTTAACAGGTTTAGCTCAGGTCATACATGAAAAGCTTATTCAAATTTATTATTAGAATATGTTTTTTTAAGAAAAAATTGTGTTTACATAGTTTTTTTTTTTAAAATAAAAACTACTTTTTTTTTTAATAAAATATATTCATTGACCAGGCATGATACTTGTTGAATGTTCGTAAGCTTGTATTTTCTAGCGGAGTCTTGAGGTCGTGAGATGAAGATATAATTTGATATAGAAAAGTAATTAATTAATTAATTACTTTTTTATCCTCAAATTGTAATTTTGTTAATTTTAAACACAGAATATAATACGTATAAAGTAATTAAAACATAACACATATATATATATTTTAAAATTGATATAATAATTTATATAAATAAAAAATATTTTAAATATAATTATAATATGATAAAATATAAGGATGAAAGATGAATATATGAATTGATAAATTTATCCAATTGTTTCCTTAATAAACTATAGACTTAGCTAGGCAATACATAGTAATAATAAAAGTAATTTAAAGAATTTACTTCATAAAAAACATTTAATTTAGATTACATGCTTTTAATTTTATTATTGCGTTTTTTTCTTTAATAAGACCAAAACAACTTAAAATATCATTTTATCTTAGATTAATTTTTATATTTTTTTTATTACAACCACATAAATCATTATAAACCATTTTATCTAGATAAACTTTTATATTTTTTTTATTACACCCACATGAATCATTATAACCTTCAATTTACTCCCAAATAAGTTTTTATAATTTAATTTGTATCTAAATAAATTTTTAACTTTTAATTCACATGTATATATACTCTATGACATAAATCACTTTTTCATTTGAAATAAAAATTTATTTGAAATAATAACAATAATAATAAAGCGGTTATTTGCTTAAAAAATATATAAAAACTCAAAAAAGAACTTTAATATTTTAACAAATAAAGAAAGACAAATACTAAAGAAAAGCCAAAGGAAAAAATAAAAATAAAAAACCCTTAAATTGATTAACAACAAACATAGGGAAAGAAGAAACAGACGTTTGTAACCTAACCAAAGGGACAATTAAGAATTCCATGGGGAGAAAGCTTTTATTTTTATTTGTTTCTTTCACAATGTTGGGCATGGGAAGCGTCAGTGCAGCAAACAAATATAAGCCGCAATCTAGGAAACGTTAAAACTACCAAAAAGGTTGAAAGTAAGGATTCAAATCAAAATGACTGAAAATATAAATCAATCAACGAGCAATGAAACAAAATAAAGTTGCTGGCTAAATGCGCACGAATATATATATATATATATATATATATATATCTTTTAAACTATACTTACAGAAGAGATATTAAAAACAGTAGTTCTTCTTCAATTCCCTGTCAGAACTCTACATGCAATGATCTTTTTACAGGAATGGAAAGCAAAACAGAAGATATACCTGGGATTGGATAAGCAGCAAAACAGGTTTTGTACCTGCAGTAAGGGATTTGGACAGAACAATTCAGACTCCGATTTCAATAATCAGTTCAGCTGCTGCACTCGTAGCTTCGATACCACCGATTCCAAGCAAAGCCATAGCCAGTTCTTCCTCGTTCCACTGCATCAATCCATTGCTCAGCCTTTTCAAAACATCGACATTGACATCCAACACCCACTTTTGGGTGCAACCTACCATCAAGCTCGCAAACCCTACTATGTATGCACGCCAAGTGGCGCAATCACATCCGAGCGATATTTTACCATCTACTGCGCTAGCAAGAAACTCCAAGTGTGATCCCAGAACCTTTGGTCGCCGTTTGGATGCTGGTGAGGACGAGTCCACACCCCATGCGAAGGTACCACAAAGCACTACAAAGTAAGCAAGTGCGTAACCCCCCAGCATGGCGACTAAACCCCCAGACTCCCCGCCATCCTGCTCTGGTGTATGGGCTGATATAAACCAAGACGGTAGTGTTTCTTTGAACAGTGATTGGACCAAACTTAATCCGCCAGAGAGCCAAACCAATGAAGCCCCAAGAGATGCAGCAAGTTTGACACGTGTCATTGCCGCACCAAGAGAAACTTGTCCGTATCTCAGTCCAAACTTGGTCTTTTTCAATTTCTCCCTAGATAACCCACTACCGGCAATATCTCTTACAGAAGACATTAAAAGAGAGACAATTTCTTCTGTCATAAACATGATATCTCTGAATGATCTATGCACTCGTAAGTACAGAATCCCTGGGGCAACTGGAGACATTCCCCCAGAGAAATGAGAGCCAAATCCGTGGCCAAGGAGTGCTCCCACTCCACCGTTGCTGTAAATGGTAGAGGGGCTTAATCCAAGAGTAGAGGTAAAGCAACTCCTAAGAAGCTGAACTACAGCATCACTGCTGTGGTGGAAGACGGTACGAGAAGCAGTGAACACAAGGAAATCATTCCAACGCTTAACCTTCTGAGCCCATAGTGCAGCTATGATGGGCATGCAAGGCCAGGGACAACCTTCAGCGAGGGAATTCAATGCTGGGCCAATTAGTACAAGGAAACGTTCAGAGGCTTTGTCAAGTTTATATGTTATTGTGAGGCTAACAAGGGCAGCCAAGGGTAGAGGCAGCATAGCCGGAGAGCTCCCCCCTGCAAGCAAAAAATAAATAAAAAAAATAGAGAAAGTATTAGCGAACAGATTTGTCAAAATCATAAAATACCCTAGAAAAGCTTGGAGTAAAATTCATCTTTCCAGCATTCTTAAAATTGCAAGGATCCTGCTAAATCACTGGCGGGCCCGCATATATGTGTCTAAAGTACATATAGGTTGATCTTTTTAGTTTTAGATTCACCTTCCATACATGTTTTCATTCAGCAAGGAAAAATGCAAACACAAAACATACAGATGGTCCAATCTTTTCTTTCCTTTTTTTTTTTTCACTTAATTACATTTAAGGATACAGATAAGCTCTTCAGTGACCAGTATACCTGGTGCAACTTTAGTTCACGAAGTTACTTCTGGTTCAGAGAAGCAGCTCAATAGATAATTATCATTTTCCCACAAACTAATATTCAGGAAGTAGGAACAGATGTAATGGTACAATATAATAATACCTATGGCAAGGCTTGGGACATCAACACCGGTAGCAGCTATAATTTTTTTTATTTGCTGCTCAACGATGCCTAAATTCGCTGCCGGACTTGGCCAATCCGATCCATTCATAAAAACTGGCTTCCATATACCTCGTGTTACTTCAGCAGAAAAGTAGCTGACGATGGTTGCCAGAGTTGCCGGAAGGAAATCAGCAAGATCTTTGAGTCCTGAGATATTGTAGGCAAAGAAATTATGTAAGAAAGGAAAAAAGATATTTGGAAGAACACGATATTTCCATTTCCTTCATAAATTGATTAGTGAAGAACGCAGCCCATACTCTGTTTATGAAAGATACAGGACACCTCATCAACTTGTCAAGAAATCATATGTGGGATTGTTTAGATTATGCCACATAAACAGTTTGTAACTACTCATTCACTACATTGCCTTCCCATTATTTAGTTTTCAGATATTAATTGGTAACCTATAAAATAGACAACATTAATGTAATTGTCAAACTAGATGTGATATGATGTTTTGGAATAGGAAACAAACTCAAATACAGTACAAGGTGAAATTAAACATCTGCGTAAGACAGTAACCCCCCCTCCCCCCCCCAAAAAAAAAAAAAAAGAACTTCTGCACAATATCAGCAATTAACCAGAGGGCAATTTACAAAATTACTATTGACCCCATCATATAAGGACGAAGCACCTAAAATTTGTATTCAAAACCTATGCCTGAAATGTCACCCCAAGCATTATTATTATGAGATTGAACTCACTTAATCTTGACAATAAGATCTACTAGTCTCTTCCTCAGTAAGCGCTTGATATACTATTACCTCTAGTTCACAGTATACATTTCCATGAAAGAAAAAGAAAAGAGGACAACCTGTTGCCAGTTCACGGGGCGAGAGTCTTCCATGGGCGCAGGCTGTCAGAGCTGCATCAAGAACATATGGAGTTGCTTCCAGGATATCCCATGCGGGCACTTTTAGTCTCAAGGACAAATCCTCAACTCCCGATGCAGAAGAACTACTACTTCCAGAAGTCATAGAAGTTAAAGATTGACCACCCCTGCTTATCTTCCTGAACATCATATTGAGGAGTGCATCAACAATCTGATGAACAGCGGTCCCCTGTACAAGTCCTGACAGGGTGGAAGCAATACATTTTTGATGCTGACGATACCAGCTTTTCAACTTGGGAAAGGAATCCATAAATATGGGTTCCAAAGAGAACTTTAAATTTTTTGATATCCTTTTAATTTTCAAACGATCCTTTGGTGTTTTTCCAAAATCTGATACTTTTGAGTTTCGAACCAACAACAGATATTCTGGACTTCGTTGGGATCCCACCGGTGCTGCATCTCCCTTCACATGTTCAAGAGGTGGATGATGAAACCTCCATAATCTCAGTAGAAGTGTAAATGCGTTGGTGAACACCGCATGACTAGTCAGCTCTTCTCCTGTTGGAAGAGTCCATGAAACATTGGGAGCTGTTGACCCAAAAACCTCACAAAGGGGCATCAACATACCAGCAAGGAATATAACCTGACAAGAACATCAAATAACATCAGTGCATGGAGCACATAGGATTTCTCCTTTCGATAGACAACCCTTTGCTATCCTTTCTTTTCTCGTGTGGATGTATGCACAGGGTACGCCTCACTATTCACACAACATATTGTCTCCAACAAGTGGAAAGAGGCTGAATAATTTTTTAATGGTCCAAAATTACAAAGATGTTACTAAGGAATTTCCGTAAGTTCTACACAGGTTGGGAAAAATCCATAATCATTTATTTGCAATATAAAAGGGGAGGATCTTTCAGCAAACTTGCTCAAAACCTAGCTCCATTGACTTTTTTCAATTCATATGACAAACAAGAATATTCCTATGTAAGCCATTAGAAAACATGGATCATTAAAAATACAACTTACCAAGCCATGCAAAGAGAAGATCTGGACACAGTCTACAGATGATATTCCAACGAGAAGAACATTCAAAAATGGAGCATAACTGATCAAATGGCTCTCACTCCCAGAATAACTTGCAGGAACAGGTGGTGACAACAAACTTGTAATGAAGAGAATTACATGTTCCTACAAAAAAGAAAGACCAAACCAAAATTAGTACAAATAGAAGCAAATTTAAAGTAAAAAAAGATAAACAGACTACCGAAGCACTCAAGAATTATAGTAACAACGTGACAGTAATGCACCCTCGGAAGTAACCTTCTGTCAAATTACCTGTATATTCCAACCACGAACTAGAGACGCCCCACAAAGAATGCTAGCAGCAGATATCTTCTCATCATCTGAACCTTTGGTTGCAATCTCATATATTTTCTCAATCTCCGCTAAGCTTCCATCAAATCCATAAGCTTAAATTCAGTTGCCTTAGCACTGGGTAAATTTCCCAAAAAAAAGAAAAAAAGGAAAAAAAAAGAACATCTCATATACCTGGCTTCAGGAAAAAGAAGGCTGTAACTGAAGACCAGGTCATAGCCAGTAGATTATTTGGATAATAAAGTTAATCAATCAAGACACTTTCAATCCCCACCCCAACACAGACACAGAACCATAAAATAATGAGATAAACATCTGGTATGAGAGGCATGGAGACATACATTTCAAATTTCTTTATGTATGTATTTATTTATACATATCGTATATAGGAACTTTATGATAAGAAAAAAAATCATAGGGCAACAGAAAGAGAAAAAAAGATGATACCATGAAGCTGAAACAAACTATCCTTAAGCCACCTTAAAACTAATTAACTTCAAAATTTTGTTTTAAAAAAAAAAGAAAAAAAAAAGGTAATAATGTGGGCAGTATCTGGAAAAAATATTAAATCTGCATATATTAAATCCAAATCCTAATCCTATATGACCAATTCATGAGCTTTATATAATAACCATGAGGTAGAATGATATAATTGACTCGTTTACATCTTTCCATCCAATTCTTCGCTCCCAAATCTAGATCTTTAACTATAATAATAACAAAAAATAGCAGGATCACAGTTCATTCAAACTCATACCAACAAGCAAAAAGAATAAATATTTGTGAAAACCAAAAAGACAAGCAAATAAATTAAAACAAATCCAATGAAGCCAAAAGGCATTATGGTAAAATCAAAGAAACAGTATAAGTAACTCATACAACTTAAGGGACGAGGAATAGCAAATATGAAAGCTCTCATAAAAACCATGCATACCCTTTCAGATATCATAACATAATAAAAATTAATAGATGGATCTATTTAATGAATTTTTATGCTCATAGCAACTGAACAAAGAAGTGCTGGTAACTCTTATACAAAAAGTATTAGGGTTCAGCATTTGATGCTGAGTCAATAATCCCATCTCAGTGCTTTGGGATAATGAAAGAAAAAGGCTACCGACTAAGCAACCAAGCCACCTTCACCCCAAAGTAAAAGAAAAATCTAAAGAGATATATGTTGCAGCATACCTGGAAGCAGGAGTTGCAATCAAAGCATTTATCAATGTCGGAGTTAGAGGGGATCCTTTCATCAGTGATGGCCAACCAGGCACTTGACTAGGAGCACTATGGGGCATATTTGCACGTGCATTTACATAGCCAGGCAAGACATATGCAGATGTGTCCAATAGATTTCTGGCAATACAAGCCTCGACAATCAGATGCCGCATGTTTCCAACTGCAAGGATTACATAATATGATAAAATATACCAAACTGGAAACATTGCACGACACAAAAATTTTGGAAAAAAGCATTAGCTAAGAAATTTAAAGTAAAAAACAACCATAAACGGACAGAAGAGCATTAGAAAATGAGACATATAAAATATGTCTTAAATGAATGGACAGAAAAAAAAAATCAACAAACTTCTCAGAAAAGAAATCTGATATCTAGAGAGAGATTCATGATAATCATGCTCTACCAGAATAGCTCAGTCAAGAAAATCAACCAGAGCATCAAATAATCAAATCCCCCTATTTAATTGCATGATTGAATTTTATAGAGGGCATATATACTTGAGGGAAATTTTACGAAATATTGAAATGATAAAAAAGTTGCTAGCACTTTGACTCTTGAGCTGCTCACTGCAAGGAATGTGCGCTAACGTCAAATTATGCAAGAACACATCTCAAAACATCTGTAATAGATCAGTAAACTTCACATATCGAAGATGAAGGATAGCACGCTTACAACAATTCATGGGCATCTCATTAATGCTCATGCACTCATAGTATCCATTACCAACTGCGTGACCAGAAATAAACATAATTGCTTTGGCAGCAGCCTGATTGGCCACTGAACGAACTGATTGAGGAGGAGTCAATAAAGCCTCATAATCACTCAACATCTGTAAGCTGGAAATTAAATCCTCACGACATCTCCCAGGGTCTTGTTTCTCTTTTGTTTGATTGGTTGGGCTGCAATCAATTTCATCAATCAATTCACATTCCTCTTCCTCAACAATATTAGCCACTGCAAGTGGGGTAATAGACAATAACATACACAAGCAGGTGTCAAGGCGAGGTACAGGACCCTCACTAATGTCCCTTTCCTATGAAACAAATAAAATAGAAACAAAAAGGAATATCAGCTTAGGCACATGAAATAGTTGGCAAAAGATTATTGGAGTATAATTTGTTCTAGATCATTATGTATATGCCTCTCTGAAACAGAACTCGGCCTTTGACAAAGCAAACTGCATCTATGATGAACCAATCATTTCTCAATATCATTTTCTTCTGGTAGACATCATCATTTTAATATTCCAGTATTTCCAAATAATAGGTGTACTACCTACTTGGTTACAGATCCGTTAAATTCCGTCACACATTGACAAGCGAACAAGACCAAAACATAGAACCAAATTTAAAGTGGCTTTTAAAGCAGAAAAGTTGGACACCACGGACACAGAAGCTTCTTGGCCTGCACCATACACACACACATCCATCCACCTAGATACATTCATACATAAATGCTATATAATGCATATATGTATGTAATTGTTAACGTATATTCAAAAAATTTCTTCTCAGTACAAAAGAAAAGATCAAAGGTAAACAAGAGTTCGATCAAGTTTGCATATATTCTTACCCTTTGAACAAGCCTCAAAGCTGCAATCCACAGGCCTAGAAATGTGTCGTGCCATGTTGTACCATTGACAGCCTGTAAAGCCTTTACTAAACCTGCAAGATTGACACTGCCTTAGTAAAATGATCAAGGAACCAGAGCCTTTTCCGCTTCAAAACAGACAATTAGTAACAAGTACCAGTAAGTCTTTCAACAGCACCAGTTGCAGCCACCTGTGATCCATCCATAGCATCCTCAAGAAAAAGGTCAATAGGAAGCCAATGTGCAGAAGGACTAGTCCCATGACAAGGACCAGATGAAGATGTTAGAGACCTGGAGCCCATGACAAGATGAAACTCTTGTTCTGATATCGTTTTACATTCCCTAGACAGAACTTTACATGTATCAGATGACAGCTGCAAAAGGGCCTCTGGTGTTATATGTTTTGAATTCATCAATACCACTGACTCTGCTGCAAGAACTCTTAATTGCTGAATGAAAGCCCCCCAATGTGACGGCCTAAGAAGAGTATCAGAATATGAATTAGTCGCATCTTACACAATTAACTCAGAGTTTTACCAGGACTCCACCCAAAGTTCAATAAATCAAAATCTCACACCAAATGATAGCATTACATATATACTGAAAAGGCACCACATGAACAGGTATTTTTTTTTCACATTTCTCTTTTATTCATAGGATATAATTAGCACACTAATGCCTCAAATAAATTAATAACAGATATAAGCTCTTACATGTTTCTTTGTGCCAGGAAAAGAATCCTTGAAGTTACTTTATTTTGCAGAAACTCCCCAATAATCTCAATAGCCATCGTAGTATTTCCTTGACACAGAACATCGTGGTGCACATTTCTCTTCTCATTGAAGTTATTAGCATTATCTATTTCCATGTCATGAGTTACAAAAGGCCAGATTGATCTCTTTTCTAGTCTATGTTCCAGCAACCCTTCATCATCTAGTGAGGCATCAAGTAGTTGCCATACAGTTGAAAAAACAAATTCAACTAGAAGCAGACCAGGTTCAGACACTTGAATGCCAAATATCTGGGAAAGATGAAGAACATCATCTATTGATTTCATAATCCTGTAATTTCACCAGAAACTTGCATTAATAATATTGCAGTTGCTTATCTAAGTATCTCTGAAAAGATATGAAGTGATTCATTGGCAAAGGAGAGAAGTTTATACAATAAGATCCAACCATTTTCATAAAATAGCAGCCCAAACTTAGGTTTCATTATATTCTTAAATGGTATATAGTTTTCTTTAATATAATATGCTTCCAAAGAAAAAATAAAATACAAAATAGCTCTGAACAGTCTTGGATTTTATCATAGGCAATAAAAAAGGTCAACATGATGGCAATCTTAAAGACTTAAACAAACTCTACTTCTACAAATAAAAGGGGGTGGGTAAATTGAAGCTTGCTTTTCATAGTTTGGTCCATTGATTTGACATTTAAGTGAAAAAGCATGTCTCCTCAGCAGTTCCATGTAAAGCCGATATGCTGCAGGATGAAACTTACGATTTGGAATGACCCTGTCATAAGACCAAACATAGTCAGTTTTAAGCAGAAGAAAAATCACATAAGTAGGCACCATCCAAAAAAATTCAAGACTACACAGGACACCCATTGTCAGACAACA
>JBBYHK010000006.1:598728-611553 GCA_038382065.1 Adansonia grandidieri
AATCTATCAATATTTTATTATTTGCTTTTGTATTTTATTTGATCTATTAGGGATTTATTTCAAATCAATAATATTGTGTATTTTTTTATATAAAATTAATTATAAATGTAAAATCATTATTACTTTTGGAGGCGAAGCCCGGGCTTTTTGCTAGTAGCATACAATATATACTAGTAGCGCAATATTCAAGTGGAAATTCTATTTGTGTAGGAATGAAGTACAAGCAGATTCGGAAGTGAACCAACTTGCAATCCGTTGGCTCTTCTTGAGGTCTTAGTCCGACCCTTACTATACGAGATAGTTATTAAAACGAATGTTGGAATTTTTTTTTTTGAATTGGAGTAAAATTTGCATGGTCACTATGTTCTTCACGAAACAGATGATAAATGAACCTTTCGAAGAGATTATGGGCAAAGTTACTAGAGATAAATCCGTCAGCAGCAACTCTTCTGCTAGATATGCAAAGGCCTTTACAAGATGCCTAAGGCACTTGTTGACAGCTTGCTATGAGTAACATAGATCCAAGAATTAAATTGCAGTTTGTAACATGATGTTACAGTCACTATTTTTATAGTTTAATTTTTTCTTCTATCAATATTTATCGTAATTCATCGTGTAGTATTCAGTATATCTACAACTGCAATAAACATGGCGTGACTAAAAACATGCCAACGACCACAATTTAAGTCCATGGTCCATACTGTACTGGGCATGTATTCTATACAATCAAAGGGGAAATGGGGGGTTATAGAAAAAGGGTTTCATCCTCTTGAAAGCCTTTGTCTCTTTCATTTTTTAGATTTTTTTTTTTTTAATTTGATTGATTAAGTAACAGAAGTGAGAAAAGAATCTACACATCAAACAAGAATCTGTCTCTCGTTTTGCTCCCTGGACGAGTCTACCCTAATTAGAAGAGGTTTTCGAAGATCCAGGGAAGAAGAATCTGCCACAATAGGAAGCATAGATGGGGCTAAGATTCTCTCCAGTTTAGCACTCTCAGCCAGTGCTTTATCCAAAGCAGCCTTGGCAACTTTAGTGATGCAAACTATCAGAATCACTGTGAAACAAAGAAGAAAAAACAAAGCAAAAATCATTTTAAAAACAACTACTTCTTACCTAGACTAAAAGGCAGTCGGTTTGTTACAAATTTTGATAGTAATAAATTTTACTTAACAAAAAAAAAGGGCAATACGATATGGGAGTACTTTTTCGCAGAGTCTCGATGATCATGCTATCGGGTCCCCTGCTCAAGTACAAACCTTATTATCTAGCGCGTACAGACTAGTTGATTCGACCCAAGATCCAGACTTGGTCTAGACATTGGCTGCATTTCGGTAAAACAAGGACCTGTTTTTAAGCTTTTAGTGCTCAGGTCAGAGTGCTTCCAACCTGGCGGGCCCTTAAATGTGTCAAGCAAGATGAGTCCTTGCATTGGCGTCACGGAATTCAACTTAAGACCGGCTACCTTAAAATTAAGATGCTAAATTCATTTAATCAAATTCAATCTAATAGTATTTCTCAGTTGACCTAACAAATAAGAAGTGATGGGATCTTACCAGATACAACAAAGCCGACTGCCATAAGAACCTGTATTGGTAGGCAAAGGTCAAGGCATGAGATAAGGAAACTAAGCAATATCCTAGGAAGAATCAGAAACCGATTTATGCCAATATATATATATATATATATTATTTATGGAAAACAGGATGACTGCAAATCAACAATACAATTCGATAGAAATGTATAACACTGTGAAGCATAACTAGTAAGTAAAGGCAAGTTAAGGATCAATTATCAACTTAAAAATTAAAAAAAAAAAAAAAAAGGCAAAAGGGGGGGGGGGCATAACACTTACCTGATGGACTGTGGAAACCTTATCCCATCCATGTGTGACATCTGAAAGATCCTTTAGAGTTGTTCCGACATAGACCACTCCGAATGTTGAAGGCTGTAATAAGAAACAAAAAGGAAGCTTAACAACTTAAAATATGCTCAACCAGAAAAGAACAATAAAAACGGAAATCTCAAAGCAAGGTTAGCAACAATGGTAACATGTTTGCTTAACAAATAGCTTAATGCAAGGAATTCTCATTAAAATTATATTTATATACATATATATATGTTTGCATGTATGTATAAAACCAGTGCATTCCATGAATGTCTCCAATAAATAACACGGAAGATGGTTATAGGAGTAAATACCATCATTCCCAACCAAGTTGCCAAAACATACTCCCCCAGACGAACAGGAGTCACAGAAAGGAGGTAATTCAACATGTTGGATGGCAATAAAGGAACAAGTCGAAGCAGCAAAACTATCTGTTGGTTAAGTGATCGAAAAAATAAAGTTAACAATTTTACAGCAGAGTTTCGTAAGACATTAAAAAAATGTAGACCGATAGTTTTAAAACAGTACTGCAGTAACTCACGAATCCAATGTTTTGAAACATGTTGGAAGCTTCAAAATAGCTTAGATGCAATGACATTGAATTCAACTTTCAATAGTAAACACATTAGATTTTATAAAATAAAATTGAAAACATATTAGACATATTGAGGAAATTGAAAATTATGAAAAATGATGTAATTTTACTAACAAGTGCAATTAAGTGGAAATCCAGAGATCCCTCCTTAATACCAACTGCATGATATAATTCATTCCATTAGGAAAACCTCTAAGCATTAATTTAAGGTTAATGCCGCTATCTGTCATTGTTGTTTAAGTAGTTCATATGATAGCCTTCTCGCCTATATTTTAAGAAAATAAAAAAATAAATAAAACTGACACCTAGAAGCGGAGGCACCATATTCACCAAATATGATTTTACATGCAGGCACAATAAGCTACGAAAAGACCCAAAATACATGCCTTAAAACCAGATCTCTCACTTGCAATAGCAACAACCTGGAACTGCGGGTAATTCCTTAGCTTGGAGATTACGTATGATCTTCCAACCTGCCAGAAAAGCAAATGAAAGGCATTAGATCTTACTATTGCCAGAAGAAACTAAGAGTACTTGATCAAATCAGGCTCTTATCGAGAACATATTGCACATGTATACATATATATATATATATATATATATATAGGTCCTCATATACATGACATGCCAGCTGCAAGACTCACAGTTCGGCCAAGAATGAAAGCAAAGGTAGCACCTATTGTAGCACCAATTGAATCAGCAATAAATCCCACAGGCAGCCCAAACAGATAACCTCCCCCAAGCTGCAAAATGAAAAAAGTAAAAACACATTTGTCTTCTTCCGAAACCATATGTTTGTATTTCAGCTACTGGAACAACTGAATGTGGTTTCAAAGTAAACAACATAATTATATTATAATCTGAATGTAATGTGAACCCACGGTGAGAACTGAAGCAGGAACAGCAAGGACCGTGAGAGGAATGTAAGCAAAGGCCCTGCAATGCCAAGAAATGTAAGTTTTGACCGCACACAGATGAAGTTGATTCAACTTAAAATGAAAAAAAAAATGAGCATATGAGATGTGACTGCATTGGAGTAAGTGATCTGAGTAGTTCATTGCGATTCTTGTAGAACCAGGATCATCTATTTATTCATGCTGGACTTTTAAAAGGCAAAACATGCTGATTGAAAAGTTAAATGTTCACTAAATTGTCCATGCTACAATAATTGAACAGGGTCAGAATGAAGAATAGATGAGAAGAAAATCAATAATTTACACCCTTAACCAAGTAAAATTAACCACCATGAATAGCATAGTACTAACTTACAGCACAACTGGACCCCATGGCCCAAGATCCTCCTTTACCCAGAGCAAGAAACCCTTCAAAATCTGCCAGCATCAATTCTTTCATTAACAGAGCTACAGGGATGCAAATATGAAAAAGGAAATTTAAATACCCCTTTATTTTATAAGAAATCTTATTTTGTCGACAATTTCTTGTATAACTAAAATTTTAATTCAATTAATTATGGGCTTATTTTTCCACCAGAACACGATCCTGCACCATTGATCGTCACGCTAAAAACAAAACAAGAGTATCGGTATAACAGGCAAAATATAATTAAAAAAATCCGATTATAGAAAGAAAAAAAAAAGAAAGAAAAATGCCTTTTCTATGGGAAGGGAAACGAGGGCGGTGGCAATGGCGGCCAAGAGAAGGAGAGAGAGTCCGATTCTAAAAGCTGAGACCCAGGTAATGGAAACAACAGCCATGTCAAAAAAACGAGAACAGCCTTTGCTTTCCAAGGCCTCCAGCGGTTAGCGTTTCGGTGATGGTGGTCGTCGTCGTCGTGGTCGCTCGCTGTCAAGGGCACGATCGTGCCCTCAATCCCGAGACCTTTGCCAGATTTAACTAAACCCGTATTTATCTAATCCGTTTGTGGACTAGAGGTGAAGCATATATTTAGGTATATTCAAAAAAACAACTAATTAAAAAAAGGGATAAGATAAATTTGTTGTGATATTAAAAACTTCACTGAAAATTCATCAAAAACCAACTCATATATTATATTTTTAGAAAGCGTTTCTTTCTTTTTCTGCTTCAGGTTTTTTCTTCTGTATATTAAGTTCAAGCTTCGAATCCTGCCAACAACCTGCTCATTGTTGTTCATATTCATGTTTGGTTCTTAGCTGATCTCTTTCTGGAACGCACGTTACCAAGAAACAAAAATAGATTGCTTGAAAGTTCCAACTTCAAAGCGAGTTTGACTGCAAGGACCAGTGGAACTCCACAAAAGTTGAAGGAGGCCCCGAGACATCTGATTCCAAAAAGGGGGTTTTCTGGGTGCCTTTCTTTTCTCTTTCTTTTTTGGGGTCAGGACTCTAAGAGCATCTATCATCCATAAAGGTATCAAATTTAGCATGCAATCACCTTTAAAAATAGCATCCAGGCTTTGAGAATCTCATCTGTTCGATTGTTGTTGCTTCAAATTATTTTAGTGCTTCATCAGTTCCACAATCCATCCATCGGTTTCTCTTGTAATTTTCCACACTTTGAGATAACTCGGAAGGTGATAAGAGTTCATTGCCCTATCTTCCATAAAAATGGTGGCGATACTGATGTTTCTTGGAACATGCAGACCGCAGAGGACAGTGTATGACAGTCACCAATTGAATCAAACATTTTCCTTGCATGTCAATTGGAATTTGGATTCGTGAGTTTCAGCTTGATAGTGCTCTTCTTTTTGTTAGCACATTCACTTTTTTGCTTCTTCATCTTGTAGTTAAAAACAAGTTAGAAAGTGACAGAAGCTCCCATTATTTCAGTTTCTGATTCTGGAAAAACCAAAACTGTATCCGAGAGCCATTAAATCTGTATTTTTGTGGAAGGGGTCGTTGAATATGACGTCTCCAATGACAGTTGGCCACAACTATAATAAATTTTTTATTTTTTTAAATTGAATCGAATTAAAAAAATTATTTTAATTAATTTTATTTAAATTATTCAGATTTTAATTGTTTATATTTAAAATATTAAAAGATTAATTTTTTATAATTTAAATAAATATAATAAATATTAAATATTAAATAATAAAAAACTTTAATAACAAAACTTAAAATATTTTTAAAATATTATATTTTTTATATATTTCAAGTAATTTAATCGATAATAAAAATTTTTAAAATTTTTTTAATTATTTAAAATTAAATTAAATTTTAATTAATTAATTCAAAATAAAATTAAATAATAAACATAATGAACGTCCCTAAAATAAGCCAGTTGAACTCGAAATATTGAACTGATGGCACAGCCTAAGAACCCTATTTCTAATGTGGAAAATATTTCTTCTTTTTATTCTTTCAAGCAACAATGCGTAGGGATTGACTTCAAAAATATAAAAATTCCCCGGTTGAAGTTGTAAGTTCCAGCGAATACCGTCAAAAGTGGCTTATATAGAAACGTGCTGCTTCTTTCACTATTTGTCCTGTACCGTTGTATTAACCTTTTTTTTTTTTTTTAATTTAAATTAAGCGGAGGGATTTATTTTTATTATATAAAATTAAATTAATTTTATATATAATTAATATATTAAAAAATTAATTATTAAATTAAATAATATATTTTTATTTATTATATATATAAAATTTTGAATTGATTTAATAATTTAATTATATTAATCGAAAATATTAATATTTTTAATATACATTTAACAATAAAATTTTTTTACATCAGATAAATATTTAAAATTTTTTTTATTTATCAAAAACTCAAAATTGAATAGACGACGAAATCTGAATATCAAATTAAAAAATATAAATAATATAAAAATTATTAAAATATATAAAATTAATTTAATTTTTATATAAACGTAAGTAAATTTTTTTTTTAAAATTAATATATATTTATATAAATCTAAATATATTAATTATTTATTTCATAATTTTAATTTATTTATATATTTATATTATATTTATCTTATATATAATATTTTTATCGTATTATTTTATTATATTTAAAATTATCATATTAAATTATCCTGTGAACGAAGGTTCCCTTGTCAAATTCAACCAATCAAAAGGAAAAAAAAAAATGGAAATTACCGACCACCATACCCAAACGGTCAGCCTCTGTATATTAATTATTAGACGAAAACACCCTCAAGTAAAATACCTAATCACGGTGATTCCAGTTCCTTAGCTGCGAAGCTCCCCACCCCTAGAATATATATCTATATAAAACGAATCCTCGAAATTAGTTAGAAATTAAAAAAAAATAGAAACGCAGCAATCTCTCTTCTTTTCACTTTCTCCCTTTCTCGCTTGCTTGATAGAAGGTCAGTTCTTTTTTTTTTTCTTAATTTTATCTTCTCTTTTTTTGTTCAACGATTAAATTCTCATTTTTTTTTCTTGATCATATCTTTTTTTTTCTTTTCCACCAAACAGAGTCATTGTTTCAGAATTTATTTCCCTTCATTTTATGTTAGTAATCCCTTCCGATTATCATTCTGCTTTTATTGTTATTCTCCCTTTTTCTTCTTTTTTTTTTTTTAAATGGAAAATCAAACAAGAAAATTCTTTTTTAAAATAAAAATTTTGGCTTACGTTGTCCTTTTAACAACCAAACAGAGCGCTAGGGTTTCTGCTTTCGGTTTTTCTAATTCTATGATATCATTTTACGATTTCTTTTTTTGTTTTGATCCTTAGGTTTTCCTCGTCATTGATTAATACAGAATTTATGATTTGATGGTCATTTTGCATGTAAATTTTTTTTTGGTTTTTTTTTTAATTCCGTTGCAAAAATTAAGTTTTTGTGGTTTATGTATATTTTTATGTGATTATAATTATGGTTCTTAGAATATTTTGTTCATTGTTTATGACGTTGATTATACATATTGTGTAAATTCTTGTTTTTCTGTTTACAGGTTAATAGCTTTCCAGAATGGGATTTAATAAGGTTTATCAATGCTTGCAGGATATATTCCCGCAGGTATTTCTTTTTAATCGTTTTTAATCCAATGTTATTTCTTTTTTCACTTATATAATACACAAAACGTCGTGTGATCCCTTTTAAAATAATTTGTAAATTATCTGGTTAAAGTTAAATGGGTTACTTCAGCTTTAATTTTTCCTTATTATTTCTAGAATTGTAACTCTATATTCTGAAAATGCTACAAACATCCAGTTAAAAATATTTTTTTTACATTTTCTGCACAGGTTGATTCACGTATTTTAAAAGCTGTTGCGATCGAGAACTCTAAGGATGTCGATGCAGCTGCTGAGATTGTTCTGTCTGAGATTATGCCTTACCTGTCTAAACGAAATTTAGCTGTTAGTTCTTCCTCACGGAACCAGAGTCTCCTGGTGCAACCAAATGAAGGTATCTTTTTTCATGATTTAGTTTGTTCTGCAATGTGTTCAGGCTGTTTATTTTCATGGATTTGCTAAATCATGAAAGCTCAAGAAAGATTTAGTTATTTATTTTTGTCTGCTATATATTTTGGATTAGAGGGTAACTGCCATTTCAGTTATGCATGTCTATTAGTTGCATATTGGCTTTTATTCCTTTATCTGTTGACCTGTTTAATGACATAAATGGCTTGTTGAAAATGCCACTATAGATGAGGAAGAAAGCAATCAGTTGAGGCGGCGAACGGTATTGACTGGGAAAAGAGCGTGCTCTTCTACAGAACCATTCTTGGAAACAAATGAAGTTGTAAGTGATACTTGTCTTAAAGGTGCTGCCAGCAACGTGAATTCTCTTGAGGCACCAAATGCAGCAGCTATTTTGAAACTCCATGAGAACAACAATAATGACGCTACTGATATTGAAACTGAGGAATTAATTTTATTGGGGAATACTGAAGTTCGGAAAGATAAGTCTAGTTTCGGCTTGAATGCTTTAGAGGTTGATAATTCTCTGCTACATGAGAATGTTGAAATTAAGGAGTCAGGTTCACCAAGTAAAGACCAAGTTATAGACATCAAAGATGGGTTTGTGAGGAATTCCAAGGTTTTGCCAGTCACCTCAGCTGATGATTCTACCGCACTTCTGGAGGATACTGGTAGTGGTGGCAGCTCTAACGACAAGTTAAATATTGATGGGCCTGTGGATTTGAATGCAGATATATGCAGAAAAAGTTCATTAAATGGAACCATGGTAGGTGAAGAATATGCTGTGGGTCTGCTGGTTCCATCATATTCTCAAGAAGAAATGACAGAAGACCTGAGAGCGGACTTGCATTTTGAAAGTGGTTCTGTGCTTCACTCATCTAATTCTAAGAAACTAGAAAAAGATTCTGTAGACTGTAAATCCCAGCAGGACCGCATTGGAGAGATGAGTGATATTGTGGATGATACCTTCAATCCTGCTGTTAGTAGATCCAGTCAAATATGCAGAATTGATCTACTTGAAGAGATCATTGAAGATGCCAAAAACAACAAGGTACTCTTTGCTTTAAACTTTACTACTACTTGGTCTGTTGTATGATTCAATTGTGGCATGATGAATAAACTTATCATGAGGTTCTCATGTTTTTGCTTGTATAACAAGCATTTTAATATGAAAACTTAGTTCATTATCACTTTTGTTCCTATTTTGGGAGGATGGATCCCTAATTTCTCTGATTTTGGTGCAGAAAATCTTGTTTCAGACCATGCAGTCAATTATGAGCTTGATGAGAGAAGTTGAACTTCAAGAGGAAGCTGCTGAACAAGCAAAGAAGGAAGCTGCCAGGGGGGGTTTGGATATTCTCGTCAAGGTGGAGGAACTTAAACAGATGCTGCCTCAAGCAAAGGAAGCAAATGACATGGTTGTGCCCTTGTTAATAACCGCATTTTTTAATTACATAATGAAATGTTGTTCTATCTTTAATAAGTGTGAAAGCTCAGCCATTGGATCTTGGTTTGCAGCATGCTGGAGAAGTATATGGGGAGAAGGCAATTCTAGTCACCGAAGTAAGGGAGCTTGAAAGTCGCTTGCTCAGCTTGTCAAAGGAAAGAGATAAATCTCTTGCTATTCTTGATGAGGTAATCTTGGAACAAATTAAATCAGTAGTCTAGTAGATTTTTAGTATAAAATCTTCTTTTCATGTTATATGCTACGGTACGGCTCATTTGTCTATGCAGTTATCTTACTTGTGTGTCTTAAATTGTCTTGATCTTAATTGATCAATACGTCTATCAATATGTTTATCCATGTGGTGGGAAATACAGAGAATTTGGAAACTTTTACAAAAACACAGTTATATTATCTTTGTGCAATAAACAAACGTTTGATTGAGAGTCTTAATCCTGATATAAGTAAGCCATTGCTTGAAACAGATTCACGGCTGAATAAGTTGATTAGAGACTTTTACTAAGATTATCCTTGGAATTTATGGTGTATTTAACAAGAACATGATATTGATATGAAAGGCTTTACGCTTGTTATACTCTCATCTTATACCTGTATATATTTATCAACAGATGCGTCAAACTCTAGAAGCTCGACAATCCACTGCACAGGAGTTGATGAAAACTGCAGAGCGGGAAAAGCTGGAAAAGGAAGAATCTGCCCGTAATGCTCTTGCTGAGCAAGAAGCCATTATGGCAAAGGTGGTCGAAGAGTCCAAGATTCTAAGGCAGGAGGCAGAAGAAAATTCCAAGGTAGCTTTCATTTCTGTGCACTCTGTACTAGTAATTGTGACACTTGACAAAATTTAAAATAGATTACTAATTTTGGACTTACTTTATTTTATGTGTTTGCTTCACTGCAGTTACGTGAGTTTCTTATGGACCGTGGTCGGATGGTTGACTCATTACAGTAAGTTTTATTGCCTGATTATTTATTTTGATCGATTTGCATCCAACAGTTTATCGTATTTTAAGTCTGATTTATGGTTGAGGTTGCCAGGATTTAAGTCTGATTTTATGACTTTGCTGGAAAGTTGTTGATTGATAGGTTTGGTATTGGTTGTTTCAGTGCATATGTTCTTGGTTGGTAGTAATAAGAATATGAACCAGTGGTGGTAGAAATACATAAACCTCCATATATATTATGTTTATGCCTCTGGTATTCATCAATTAGCACCGATGTGATAAAATGGATCAATACATGCATAATACTATTATTTGTTGATCCATTTCTAACTATATTCTGACACACTTAAGTGTGTTAAATTTATTAGCTTTGATTTGTTTGTTTTGCGTGAGGAACTGAATAGCAATTTGAGGGATGGTAATATTTTCTTTGCATTCTTTCTGCAGGGGAGAAATATCTGTTATTTGTGAGGATGTTAGATTGCTTAAAGAGAAGTTCGATGAGCGTGTTCCATTAAGCAAATCAATATCCTCGAGCCAAACCAGCTGCATCCTGGCCTCCTCCGGCTCATCCCTGAAAAGCGTGGCATCTGATCTCAGTCCCAGCCAAGGTGAGACAGCTAAAACCCTAGAGAAAAGAAGCCCAACACCATCTGTTGATGGGCAATCACCGAAAAGCAGATCATCATCGGATGGAAGATACCAAGCTGATGGCAAAGAACTTTTCGATGATGGTTGGGAAATATTTGACAGAGATACCGAATTCTGAGTCATACAGTGAAGCTATGTGAATCGATGATGCATCACAAAAAGGGTCCCCGTTGGTTATAAATAACTTTTACGAATCTGCATTTTTACTGTAATAAAAATATGCTGAGTACTATGATCTTTAAGTCAGTTACTATTTTTGTCACTCGGTATTATCTTTAGCATATATAGGCATTTTTCTATGAACATTTTATTTATAGCTGTTAGTGTCGAATACTATTGAACAAAGTTTTGTACAGCGTTAAGTATTAAATATGAGTACATCTATGTAGGAGCTCTATTTTCCGTCTCTCTCTCTCTCTCTCTCTCTCTATATATATATATATATATATTATTTACTATGAGATCTTTTCCACTGGAATGCGGAAGCTCGTGATTCTTTATAATCTCCGCGTTAATTTAGTAGTTGCTGCGAATCAGTGCTAGCTGTTATTGGATTTGATGTATTTGCGTAACTCTAGGCATGCGTAAGTCCATCAGACAAACATGCTAATTGCAAATTCATTGAATCACTTTTCAATCGGTTCACTTTCAATAAGTCTAAATTTCGAGTCCCAGCAAATGTAATTCTTCGAATAAAATGTCTGAAATTGGTGCTAACAGCCATAGGTGAATGAAATTCGAGAGAGGAAATTAATAGGTCAAATGCAGCCAAGAAACTGTCTCATTGGTAGACAACCCTCTTTTCAACTCCCAACGGTGGAAGTCAGCTACAAGAGGTACTTTCAACATAGATAAAAACCAGTTGTCAATCAACTAAAATAATAGCATATATTATCATGAGAATGACTAACACATTCATCTATATATATTTTCTAATTTTAACTTCCCCTCGAACTCGTTCCATATCTTTCAAATATCCACTCCTAACGCTTTCTTGATGTCAGCCTATGCCAATAAGCAAAAGCAGCACAACAAGCATGAGTATACTTCTATTTTTCACAATAACATAGAAATTAATGTCTTATGCATATAATTAAATTGCACATGCATCACGACGGGAGGAGGGAGGGAGTACCTCTATGGCCAGTGGCTTCGTAATTGGGCTATAGCGACCAAGGACATGACCATCCTTGTCAACCAAAAACTTCGTGAAGTTCCACTTTATTCTTGATCCCAAGAATCCAGATTTGTTCGACTTTAAAAACTTGTAGACAGGTTCTGTATTTGGCCCATTGACGTTAACCTAAATATAAAAGGAAAGTTTAGCAGCAATTCCTAACCAGTTATAATGCAAGTCCAGAAGATGAAGCCGTAATAACTGGAATGCAGTACGCGTGATGAACAGTCAAGCTACTGCTAAAGTTGCAGAAATAAGAGCTTCAATCCCACTTATAAATTATAATAATCAAGGCAATGTGACAGGTACCGGCACCACTGCAGCTGCTAACAAATATAGAACCACCTAATTCGTTGGCTACTGCATCATGAAAAGGTCAAACAGTATGAGATAAGGGCTCTAGGAAGCCTTCATGTATTCTTCAAAAACGTACGAGTTTGTCATGTGTATTCAAGTACATAATGTGTATAAAATCTTCTCCAGCATTCTTCAAAAGTGAGTTTCATACGTCTTTGATGCTCGGTATGAGCACAATTAGAAGTCTCTCACAGTCTCAAACTCACTCACCCAAGGAGTGATGCTCTAATAAGAAACGAGATGTAAACATTATTAAACCTTGCAAAAAGTTGACTTAGGAGGGCCATTAATCAGAATTCATTCGACAAGAAACCTTTTTCAGTACCTTGATTGTAGACGTATCAAATAATGAAACTAAAATTCAGATTTGATACCAGCCTTCAAATACCTCATTTTTGGCTTTGCAAAAATAAATAAA
>JBBYHK010000006.1:611653-623494 GCA_038382065.1 Adansonia grandidieri
AAATAAATAAAGGTAAAACTTCCAAAAATTATCACATTGGCCATCCCCAAAGAATATTAACATTTGAAATTTTGTATAGTAACCCTTCTATTCTATATATTACTAGTTTTCATATGTAGCAACACCCACCCAAAAGGGAAACAGAGGGGCCAGCCACTGCCAAACATAAATCAATGTTAATGTACAACTCAAGCAAATATCAACTCCTATCCCTTACATCCAGCAGATAATATGGCGTTAAAAATAGTTTTTCTCGGAAGAAAAACAAAACTTTCCTTTAACAGCCAGCATCAAGTCATCAGCTATATTGTGAGCCTATATGTCGCTAGTAGTAAGCAATTTAAGAAATCACATCTAACGCCAGCAAAGAACATAAACTATCATGCATGAACGAAACCAAAACCATAAATCAATATTAAGCACAACTCAAGCAAATATAGAATCTCTATCTCTTACAGCCAGAAGACAGCTGGGGCTTTAATAACAACTTGTCTTGAAAGAAGAACAATAGTTTCCATTTAATGGTCCAGCATGTCCTATATTTTGTAATCAAACAAAAAAGGGACCTCGGTGTAGGTCCATGCAAATTTCGTAAGACACGCTTCCTCGGCTAAAAAAAGCGAGTCATCGAAAATGGAACACAGTCTAGAAAGAAATATAAGAAAAATGCACCGCCTATTGTGAACATAGAAAACAAACAGTCAATATATTTCTTTTAGAAATACAGTTACGAGTGAGCTTTCTCCTCCATTCCAGTCAACAGCAATCACAAACATGTAAAGAACATTCATAAGGAACTTCAAGATCTACCTACGAATTTCAAATAAGTGCACACGTAATTTCAGGAAGAAAGTCGTTAGATTGTCAAAACAGATAATTTCTAGGCAATGTTTCAACTACCATTCAATTTATTAAGCAGAGATGTTAGAAGCTGTGAACATATATAAGACCTATAGTTTTCCATCTATTGAAATTGTCAAGGACTTTAAAAGGAAAAAGAGTTTGTTTTAAAAGAACATTTACAGGGCAGCAAATGGCTGAAGCAGGGTAAGAGAGAACCATCGGAGTTTTATCAACAGTTCACCTATTTCTATCTTCTTAAAGAAGCATTCCCTAAATAAATATCTAATTTAATTCGACAAACGCAAAAACTGATCTAGAAATGCAACCACAATTAACCCAATCAGTAGTCATATTCAACTAATTTAAAGCAACATTTGACACTACCATCAGTATACAGATACTACTTCTAACAAAAGAGATCCATTATCCAATGTTGAATATATTTCTTTACCTTTTGGAAAATAGGGTATTCAGCCTTGTATCTTGTACAAGCAAATTCTTGTGCCTCTTGGCTGGTACCAGGTTCTTGATTCAAAAACTGATTGCATGGGAATGCCAATATTTCTAGGCCTTCAGTCAAAAAAAAAAAAAAAACAAACATAAAAGCATCTTCAAGTCTCAACATATCCAGGGGATGCAAATAAAGCTACAAATCATCCAGCTGTTCATATGACCAAATTGCCTAAACTGATACTTATAAAAGCAAAATATCCTATTATCATGGAAAAGGTTGTGTAAAGTGTTATGAGAAATGCAGAATCATAGTGACAGCTATTGAAGGGACCTTTAAATACAGAAACAGATTTAAGAGGGGTCTACTACCACAGATACCAAACTAAGAACAAAGTTCTGCTGCATCATTGGTCCATTAAATTTTTTAAAAGAGTAAAGAAAAGATAATTAACCTCGGCCTTTGTATTTGTTGTAAAGATCAGTCAACTGGGTGTAATTTGAATCTGTTAAACCACTGTTCAAATTCAAAAAGATAGCGGCTTTATAAATAAAATCAGGGGGGGGAAAGAAGGTTAAAGGAGAAAACTTGGAAAGAGAGAAAAAGAACCATTTAGACGCAACATTAACCACAAGGAGAACTTTTCCTTTATATATGCTAAGGTCCACGTCCTGTTTTTTGCTATCCTACAACACAAACAACAGCGTAAAAACCCCACCCCCCTCAAAAAAAAAAAAAAATCAAAATCATTCACTTTAAATCCTTAATTGTAGAACAAGAAAAAGAAGGAACCTTGACAGTGAACTCATGGAGTGATTTCTGAGGGACTGATTCAAAAGCTCCCATTTTAGTTTCTTTGTCTATGGATTGATTGGATTTGCTTTGGGGTCCAAAAAATTTTCTAACGTTGGGTTTTTTGATTTATGAACTGCTCTTTCTCTATGATCGTTTTCTGTTTGCAATTGGCTACAAAATAAGACAGCGATTATTAAATTAATTATCAGCTGTCTGTCTGCCCTGCCCTTCCTGCCTGGCAATACCCTGTAACTGTAATTTAGTAAGGGAAGAAGCCCATGCCCCTGCAATTATAACGACAGGCATTATTAACTTAGTTAAGCAATTGATATTGATAATTTTAGGGTTTATCGAGCTTAACAAGAAAGCAATTATTATTAAATTAGTTGATTAATAATGACAATTTCATGGTTTATAATATCGACCTTAACAAGGAAATTTTGAACCACAAACAAGTAACCTTTTCTGATCTCTTCTCTTACAACCAAAATCCTCTTGAAATTTTATGCTTGTCTTTTTGATCATATCGAACCACGCGGATTTCTTTTCCAAAGTCTTATCTTAAACATATTTCCTCAAAACACCAAGTTTAATAAAAAAATAGTTAAAAGTAATTCTGATAATTTTGATATAAAATATAACACAAAAAATAAAATAAATAAAAATATATTAAATTTTATATAACATAATTATTATATTTGAATTTATATAAATATAAAATATTTTAAACAACTAATTTCAAACTTTCAAATTCCGAAAAAAGCCGTGAACAAAAAGAAAAATACATGCTGCAGGACTCTGCCCCGCCCCGCCCTTCCCTTCCCAGTGCCGACTTTATCAGCCAACCAACCAACCATCACCGGCCTCATTTATGATTTTAATTAAATTTAATAAATATAATTATTGCCATGCCACCCAATCGACCTCCCAGCCAAACCAAATCTTAATTCCCACCTATATTTATTTATTTATAAAAAAAATAAACCAGCTAAACAAAATTTATTATATCTCTAAAAATATAAGATCTTTAGTAGTTCCTGCTCGCTATGAAAAAAATACATGCATGTGCATGTGCATACATTACTACCATAATCAATAATGACAAATTGTTCATGTTTTGTCTTTTCCACTAATAATTATAATAATTTTGGCATTGGGATACAACTGCATTATATTTGAGTTCCTTCTGATCCACTGATATTTTCCACTGCATTAACAAAATAGGAAGACTGTTTACAGCCACAATGGGATTGTAAAGAGAAATTCTATCAAAAGAGGAATGGCCCAATTTTTTTAAAAAAAAAAAAAAAATTGCTAAAGTTCCTAGTGGGGGGCGTTGATGAAATAAATTATGCCAAAAAAGAAAAGAAGAAAAAACAAAATAAAATAAAATAAAATTTAGATACATGACATGACAGCCTAAAGTTAAGTACAGTTCTCTCCCCAATCAATCTGAACAGTAAGGCACATCGGTCTTTCCCTGGTTACGATAGAGGTGATAGATAGAATACATACATTTAGAAAAACCAGCACCAGCATCAGCATCAGCAGCACGCCATCCCATTCCAGCCAACATGCTGTTCTTCGCCTCCCAACTCATATCTCAATATCATCTATTCTCTCCCTGCATTGCAAACAATATATGGCCATACAAAGACTCAAAACTCTTTTCAACATGCCGCCGGCTGAACCCCTTTAAAAAAGAAAAAAAAAAAATTTATGCCAAACCATAATAAGTAACCAACAGGGAATTTTAATCAGAAAGTGAGCATTTGTAAGATAATAAGTTATCAAACAGAAAAAATAATAATCACAATAACATACCAACTAAAGCAGCTCTGTAATTATTATTATTTGGTCATCTTGGCCACCAAGTGCTTGGAGCTGAGACACATAAAAAGTTACTAAGAACCTGCCCATCACTCAAACCTACCTTAATGCAAGGGTATCTAGCAAGTGCGCAAATGCAGCTTGATACATATATATCTAAAAAGAGCTTTGTTTTTTAACTTTTGAAGCCCAATCTCAGAGGAGAAATGCAAACCTCTTGATCCAACAGGAACCATGCCTTCTGAATGTGGTCTGACAGGAAAGGAGTTTCTGTGATTCATTGCAGGGGGATGGAAGCCCCATCCTTGGTTTGGAAACCTTGTTGCATCGCATTGGGGCCCACCATATGAACCATAGCCATATGATGCTTCGGATGTATCAGCATACTGCGGACCTAATAGGATAAAACATAAAATAATATACAATCACATGTCATCAGATTAAAAAAAAAAAGGCATGATAACAGAGCAGACTGTTACCTAGTATCATCAGTACAAAACGTATTTAACAAACTTACAAGAGAAAGGTGGTGGAGGAAACCTCCAGCTCTCTCTAAGTTCATTTGGGGCCAGCTTCATTGTCTCATGGCTATTATAATAATTACCCCCATCCATGTTTGGTGAATAGTATCTGTTGGAGTAGGGAGGAGGTGGGGCATCCCTCATCGAGTTCATATGCTGGCTTGTATTAACATATGAGAACTGATTTGGTGGTGCAGGATGAGGAGGTCGCGGAGGGTAGTCATTGGGATGGAAGTTTGGACCTTCAGCATGTTGAATATTATTCATTGGATGTACGGGGTAACTGTTGAAAGAGGTATTACAATTAGAAACCTGCATAGGGACTGGAAGATCTCTAGATTCAGGCCTATGATAAGGGACCGTATAGGTGCACATTGCTGAACTAATTCTGGGTGCAGCTGATGATGTAACTGTAGATCGCAAATCATCTTGCCTATTCTGCAAATATAATCAAAATAAAAAAGAAATAAATACCAACATATTTCACTTTAGATAATAATAACAATGAAATAACAGAAGGCAATACAAACAAGTAGGACCTACATGTATACTTGTATGCATTGTTGAATAGGGATCAGAAATAGGGCAAGGAAGAGGGATGGGAGGTAGGGGTGGCGGTGGCGGGGGTGGTGGCGATGATGGAGGCACATTGTGAGGTAAAGGAGGGGCAAATGGCAAAGGATAATACTGATCACCCTGCTCTCGAGAAGTTTGTGCAGCATTGACTCCAGCAGCAGCACTGGTTAAACTCATTTCAATCTCAGAGGGAGCAACATCCTCCATTTCAAGTTCACCATCAACATCTTCCAAAATATGTCTGCGCTTTTCAATTACAGGGTTTGCCTCTTGTTCTTCAGGGGTTCCAGAACCGTGTTCTGGAGTGACAGCCTCAAAACTCCCTCCATCAGAATCACTTCCCTCATCCTCATCCTTCAACATTCTGGGCATACAAAATCCAGGAAGCTGGAAAGTTGAATTGCTGAGGCAACAAAAAGTATATTAGAAACAGAATTCTAGAATTTTTAAAAGCAATCATAAGTTAAAGAGATCCTGAAATTGAGACCTGCCATACTCGTCCACAAGCATGCCCTCCATGTCTCTGACAGGATCATTCAACGGTCTCTCTGTTCTAGCTGTACGACGAGAAAAGGCACCACCAGAAGATGAAACACCACGTGAATCAAGTTCTCGTATATGGTGGCGAACAACAGATTCTGGAAGGATTCTTCTTTCCAGCCAAAGTCTCAAAACCTATATAAAAGAAAGTGGGTGAGAAACCAAAAAGACAAAAAAAAAAAAACCAAAAAGAAGCGGCCAAAACCACTCACCTTTAAGCATTGCCGACGATTTTCATGTGCACTAGGTCCAGGCGGAGCTGCAGCATAGAGTAGACGAGGCAGTGCTGCTTGAATAGCTGAAGGGTAGACATCACCAACATCACCTGGATATCAAACTCAATAAAAACAGTCACATTCATAATTCATCGACCAAACACCCATCACACTGCTAAATTATATCTTCACAAAGTTATTATTTAATAAACAAAAAATAACACCTTTCAAACCCCGGGAGCATTGTGTAATGGAATCCACAAGAAAGAACAAGTCCACCCTTCTGTTTAAGCTTGACTCATGTTCCAAATTTCGAGTGACAATTTCCACAACCTAGGATCATGAAGAAATCAATGCATCTCAAATGGAATAAGATCTTTTAGGATATATAGATATATTATCCGTATATATACTCTAATAACACAAACACTCTCTTTCAGTCTTCACTAAATACAACTGTAAGTCTTGATAAAAATCCTAAAAAGGGGAATAAACGACTTTTCAACTTTTAATGCCAAAGTTACATTTAGAGTGATAATATTGAAGCAGAAATGTCATTGATAAGCAATTTAACAATCTATCTGAAAAGAGACTTTAACAACTTTACCCCAAAAATATTTTAACTACGTCAAAAGAAAAGAAACATACAAACATCCAGAAGGTATTATAAAATCTATCTGCCCTTATTTATCCTTAAATAATCACATGGACTTGAAACAGATGATTAGGGATAAAAAGCTTTCACATACCAGAAGCAGTGACATGTTGTACTGATTAAGATCCAAACAGAGTATTATAAAACCATAAGAACACAAATTCAGATATACATATCATTGTAATTTTATTTGGATGGCCATTTTTCCCATCCTAACAATTTTGAAAAGTACCAAATCCAACTTTTTTATATATCATTGTAATTTTTTATATATTTGGATGGCCATTTTTCCCATCCTAACAATTTTGAAAAGTACCAAATCCAGCAAAAATTTAGGTCTCTCCAACTTTTCAGACTTAAATAAGTTGCCAACTCCAGGAAATTAACTAATAAAAAGTTCATGTAAAATTTATGAATAATGAAATTATCCGATTTTTTTTATCATTATTCATTCTTACCTACATTTCCACCACTACAATGTCCTTGACTTCCCTCTAGAACCTAAATTCTTGTCTAACACAGTCCAAATAAACTCTCTACTGATATCTTACAAATCCCTCACCATTTTTGATTCCATTAGAATCCAAATACGTGAAACCCAGATGTTATAGTGACCAAAAATTCCAGCACTAAAAAACCTTCAATGTAGCAACTGTGTTGACATATCACCTATAATTAAAGCAAATAAAATTAAAAACAAAAAAGAAAGCAAAGAGATATCCTACCCTAGCTGAGGCACCAAATTTTGCACAATCAATTGCTATGCGTGTTGCACGAGCAATGCTCTCCTTTGTCCTCGTTAAGAGTGCAAGTGTATTTTCAAAGGATGACAAAGCAGCATCAGCTCCCGTGTAATTACTGCACTTACCGACAGATTTTGGTCTTTCGGATGCCACAGAGTCAGCCTTACCTTCATTTTCAGCAATTGAAACAGATAAAGATTTGTTGGGACAAGACTGAACATTTGGACTACAATACCCATTGCTTTGAATAATATTAGCACTCTCTGAAGTAGAAACATGGAAAATTGATGCATTGCAAGGAGAGACCCTAGCAGAAGAATCTACTTTATCAACTGAAGATGGACTTAATCGGACACCTAGAACATCCTTGTCTGAGTTGTCATCACAACTCAAACTAAAAGTTGTCTTCCGCCTTTGCTCAGTTTGAAACTCTTCTCGAACCTCACAACTAAGTCAAACAACAAAGAAAATTCTACAAATTAATTGCAGATATCCACTAAAGACGAAAAACTGAAAAAACACATTTAAGACAAACCCCTTTGGGAATTCAATTCTTTTACAAGGTTTATGTAAATAATAGCATCACAACTATTTAATTTACTTACTATCGTTGTTGTCATATTCCAAAAGAATAGATTAAAGAAACCACTTTCATGATTGCAGGTGCAAATTACACTCTTAAATGTCGTACTTTTAAGAGATATCTTTAAGAAGAAACAATTCTCAATATTGTTTCATTAAAATTCTCAATATCAATTCAATTAATAGCTGTGATAGAAACAAGGAAACTATACTTACATGCTGCCGACTAAGCTGCTGTCACCAGTTTGAGACTTCGATGACTCACTTTTCTCATGACTGGTGTGCTCAGCAGTGCACTGAAATGCATTGGACACATCCTGAGGTGAAATTTTACCATTTTTCTCAGTCCCTGTGATAGGATCCAAAATCATGTCAGCATGCTCAGAAGTATTAAGCTGTTCATTAGGATTTTCAACCCTAAAATTGCTCAAGCCAACAGGTTCAACATCAGAATCATCCTTTGAAGGCAACTGCTGATCTGAAGAACCACAATTGGGAGCCTGCCTTTTGTCAGGATCAGGCAACAAGTAGTCTAAACTTTCGTATTTATAAGTATCCTGACTAGCATGGTCCATGGACTCCACAAAGACATCCTTATGGAATTCGTGCTTTTGAATGTTAGGACTCTTGGCAGGTTGATTGCAGATAGCTGATTCCAAAGAAGAATTGGCTAATTTCTCCAAAGGTATTAAGTTTGATTTGGAAAAGAGGCAAGAATCACTATTCACAATCAAATCCATGCCACATTGCTCCAAGCCATTAGCTTCTTTGTCATGAACAGTTGTATGAGAGCAACTCCTTATTGAAGAAGCATGACATTGATCATCTGATGTTTTCATGATTGGTGAATGTTCAGCACATGCCTGATCTTCTTCAGCAGCATTAGCTGACATAGCTTCTAAAGCACGATGGAGGCGTTTAGATGGAGGCAAGGCAGCTTCACCACCTGCCAAGCAGCCTAATTGATTTTTCACAGCTTCCAAAGGTTCTGGCCTGCTTCCTTGAACTTGAGTGTCACCTTTTGAAGGTGATACATTAACCAAAGCTCCCTTCAACTCTAGAGAGTCTCTATCAGTAGGAGAATTATTGTGACAGCTTGAGGATGGACTCATCTCCTCCAATGACTTGACTGCACCTTCATTAACAGGCTTTTCTTCAGTTGGTGAAGAACTATTTAACTCATCAGCAGCTGACAGTTTGCCCATGCGAACCCTTGCTCTTTTCACCAATGGTAGGTGCTCATCTCCATCATCTTTAGAATACCTCTCGTTTAAATTTTCACATGTATTCTGCAAATTTGGCCTCGTATTATTGATTCCTAAATCCAGATTAGCTTCAGCATCCATTCTAGCAGAAGGCTCAGCAGATTCATTATTCACACGCTTTCTGAGTGATTTCCTTTTCTTCTTGATGACAACAGCCTTTATTTGGAAATCAAGCCCTTTACTCAACTCAACATCTCCGTCCAAACACTCAATAACAGTCTGAGAGTGTTCAGGTTTACAACTAGAATCCATAGTGCTGCCTTCATTCAAACTAACAGCATCAGAATCAACAGTGGCAATTTCCGACCCATTATCATCAATGCTACCATTTGACATTAACACAGATAGGTCCACATCATCACTCTCAGAAGCACATGTAGGCTTCCTGACTTGTTTGTTCCTTGTTAGGGATCCATTCTGGATCTCATTTGCTGATATATCAAAGGCAGTTCTAGCATCATTACATGACATCATCAAGTTCTGGAATCTAGATGATTCCACCCTTGATGAACTTCTAGCCCTTCGAACTGGTGGTGCCTTCTGCTGTGCAATAGATTTTTGAGACTGTAAACCTCCAGATCTTTTTCTTGATGAGTATGTAGTCAATACAGGTGTTTCTTTAACCAACACCGTATCTGGAGGTTGCTCCGAAACAGATTCCTTTTCACATAGACCATCTATTTTTGCCTCAGCTTGAACAACCTCAGTTGAAAGGCTTGGATCATTTCCATTTGTAACAGCATTTGAAGTTGCAGATCGAAACTCTACTGTTGCCTCACAAGCGTCAGTCAGATCCTTTGATGCAGATGAGTCCACTGACTTCCCACAATTTGCCCGAGTGACTCCATCATCAGAATTATAATTACCAACCTGATCCTGCTTCTTTGACTTCTCATAACTGTCAATAATTTCCTGGACTGCACGAACAAAATCTGTTCCCCTCCCTTGACGTTTGGTCATAAGTGATTGTTTCTTCTCTTCTGTAAATGCTTCAACATCAGCAGGATTACAGAAGGCTCTGCATGATAAGGTATCCATAAGAACAAACAAAATAAATATGCCAAAGGAAATTACATACAAGGAGATATAAATATACCCAAATGACAAAGGCCAATAAAAAAAAATTCTACAAAGAATATATAGTACCTATCATAGTTCCTATAAAATGTACATACAATAGCTTTTAATCGATGGAAAGCCTATACACAATTTATATAAATAATGAAACTAGCAGACAGAATTACAGTGGATAACTAAATCTTCTCATACATAAGGTGCCACACATTAAAAGAAAGCATTCTTTTAATTCCCCCCACATTTTTCAATTTTTCAAAAGGTTTCACAAATCTTTCACATCAAAAATTTAAAAAAAAAATGAAATATCATTAGGTAGAAGAAATTACAGTTACAACACAGCTGAAAAAAATATCAATGAACTTCTGAATCCAAGTTATCAAATGACTCCATATACTTTGGCTAGTCTTTGTAGGTCTCTAAGTTTAAAGACTACAACTTACTAAACATCATTATCATCAAGTAACCGTATGACTTTTCCTAAATCTGAAAAAAAATACAGGTAATTCTTTTTTTTTTCTAGCATATGAGACTTCCTTTCTAACACAACTCTAATGGAAAAGTCAGTACCACAAACGTAAAAGATAAATGAGAGTGGTCATAGCCCAACTTAAGGATAAATCTTTTCTTTACTTGGAAACCTCCCAAAAGTCCATTTCCGAATACAGTAATTCTACCCTTTGAAAAATCATTTATAGGTTCTCTAAATGAAAAAAAATTAAAATTTTATAATCAGGCTAGATATAATATAAAGTGGAAGAACCAAAGACAACTAAAACGAAACACAAAGCTGACCATTAGATAACAAGGAAAAGGAAGATCCAATCTAAATAAAGGAAAATATGGCTCATATAACCAACAAGATATTTAGGTCATAATAAGATTCAGTTTTTGCATCACTTAGTGTAGGTTACAGTACTAAATTCATAAGAAGTTTCAAATTTTGTAAAAATTTATGCAAACTTCCAAGTACAGATGCAGCAATGCTCCACCATGGAGTATTAGCAAAAGACAATTAAAAAAACAAAAGATTTACCCATGGAAGACCAACATGACTCAACATAATATAAACAGAAAATGGAAAAGTATGAGTACTCTTCTCTCTCCTTCCGTACATAAAAGAAAGCACCTATGGAATGAAGGCATTGATCAAAGGAAGCAGTTGAAGCAACAGTGAAGCAAGTAAGATACTTTCCCATTCTTGGCTAGACTTAAATATGTTTATAATCTGATACCAGATTGGGAGCATTTCTTGACGGGGGTTTCAGAAAAGCAACATCACTACATTTAGATCAATGCACACATGCTCTTTCCTACCTTATTTTTCATATATAGAAACCACAAGGTTTTAAGTATATGGACTGAGGTTTTACTGGCTTTATTTGGAAATTCTTTTAGAGAGATGTTCTTTTCTCTTTATCTCATCAAGTTCAACAATTTATAAATTCAAATTCACAGTTTTGTGAAGTTCCTGTGGAAAATTGTTTCTTAATTGCATGCATGCACACAAAAATTACACCACTTAGCTGCCAGAGCCCACCATACCTTCATATTGTGTTTAGTTTATACTAATTAGCATTAATGCTTCCAAGAGCTCAGAAGCTATCCAGGATGATTTCAAAATTTGTTATATAGCAGCTAGCTGTCACATCCTCACCATACCTTCACCCTACTTTTAAACTCATAATGCCAGTGTACTGTCATAAATTATCAGCATTAATATTTAAAATTGATCTGTAAGCAAAATGGTA
>JBBYHK010000006.1:631097-643352 GCA_038382065.1 Adansonia grandidieri
GAGAGACAATAAATACAATAAAAAATTACTTTTTTATTAAATTGTATGTATACAATAAAAATATTATTATTTTTACTCTATCTATATTAATTATATAAAATTAAATCATAAAAATTATGATCTTATAATTATAATTAAAATATTACAAAAATTATAATTTTATAATTATAATCAAAATATTTTATAATAGAAATAAATTTAATTATAAACATTAATATAAAATATCTTTTATATTCTATCAAACATTGACATAAGCTGTGGCTTGATCCTAAGTTCGACTCAAATCTAGATAGAAGGAAAAAATAATTTTCAAAAAAATATGATTCAACCATAAAAGCCTCTATTCAGTAATCAGAATGATACAATTTGCGACTGCTACAAACGTCAAAAGGTTTAGAAGAAAAAAAAAAAAACAATTTTCAAAGCACTTCTCATAAGTCATTTTTCCCAGTACAAAGCAACCAAATGAACTCAATTTACATCTCTTACAAATACCAAGGCTTATAACAATGGAAAAAGAAAAAGTTTCCTAAGTGTCCTAGAGAATTATATTTTACTCTTGTTTTTGTCATTCATTTCTTTTTCTACAAAGGAAAATGTGGGCAGCTGCCACTATAGGCGTTGTTTCACCCGCCTACCATTTGCATCACTTCCGTCGAAGATGGCTTCATTCCCATGGCGGCATACAAACACCGAGTGCTCGTTCACCTTAGCCACATACTCCAATAGCTCAGTCAAGACAGACGGGCAACTTTCCTTCAAGTACTCGAAACCATCGGTTTGCATTACAGCTACAACAACCAAAAAAATGAAAAAATGAAGGTTCAGTCAACAAAATATTGTAAAGGAAAACCTTAGGAACCACCATTGACATTTATCCAACATAAGAGGAACTTTGCATGAAACCAGAATGCTGACAAATGGATAAATCGTGCAAAAACTATGGATGTTACCCACTGATATCCCAAATGAGAAAAATTCAGGTAGTTGTATTTGTACAAAGGGTGAAAAAGTCGAAGCTTTCAACAAAAGACAATGCATAATAAAAGTTGGTTTGCAAGAAGAATGATTGCATAATATCTGGGGGGCTTAAGACACAATCGCACCATATGGGACTTATATGCGAGACTAGCCGTGACTGCATTTAGCAGTGGCATTTATGACCCATAAGATGACAATAAGACATAATGCCAAACCTATTTACTTTCCAACCAACTCCTCTGTGGCTGAAAAACAGGGGCCCTAAATTAAAACATGTAAGTTGCCATGCTTCTGTCAAAAAGCAATACTTTTCTTGTCACCAATTTGGTTGCCTGCAGTGAGCAGTCCATGATTTCAACGATTTCCTGCTTAAGAAACAAAGAACCTTTGTCCAACTGATAACTAGCATAATCAATCACATTTTTCCTACTAAAATGATATTTATACCGTAGGAAACCCTGATGCAAAACTGATGTAAATATCAAAACAAAAGGAGACTCACCTCTTAGATTTTCTGGCATTGCAACAAACTTGAGACACACAGCTTTCAGCTGGAAACAATGGTGCTGCTCAGCCAAGGCTAATGTAGTTGCCACAGTGTTAATGGCAACATCCTCGCAAAGATTGGCCTCACAGAGTAATTGCAGCCTATCTAGTCCATATCTATCTGCAGCCGCAAGCAGATGCTGAGACATCAATGTAGAGGCCCACTTTGAGTTGAGACCGGTGAGCTCTTGCATGTCAGGTAGAGAATCCCAGTATATGAAGTGAAGTAAGGCCTGCAAATTGCAAAATAGGGAATAGAGACTATACTGTATCAGTATTCAGTACTTTAGATTGCATACTTATATAGTCAATTTGCTTTAGCTTGACAATTAAATGATGAAAGGCTTTAAATAAGGTATGAATATCATGATTTTTAGAAATATAAGGAAATGCACGCTCATTAGTTAAGTCCTATCAGGTACAATCATTGACCATCCACATGCGTGTTATATGAAGCTATTAACTAAAAGATTAAGAAATACATGCCATAATTCTGACTTCAAAAACATAGCATCAGCCACCCCAGCATGTAGTTTGTATTTAGAAGTTTTCAAGAACTAATTATTAACATCAGGCATGATACCAATGGCAAGTTGACATCATGCATCTGAGGCTTGATGCCATGCATCCACCACTGATGCATTAGCATGGTCAAGAAGTAGCATGAATTCTTGTCCAACATAAAAGGAGGAGGTATTTTACTGAACCTTAAAAACTGGAGCTTCCATATCTTCAACTTTTATTTGCTTCGTATTCTGATCCTTCATTGGACCAAAAAGTTGTGCCCTAAACACAGGTGAACGTGCAGCAAGAACCAACTTGTGGGCAGGAAAGACTTCCCCATCAACTTCAAAGCTTACATCAGTTCCCTTTCCAGTTTCTAGTAATTGTCCAAATTGGTGACCAATTTTTGAAGGCGGAACAGCAATGGAGTAGATCTTTGGACCTTCTGTATGTGACTTAACAACACCAACAATACAGTGAACCGAGAGGCAATCATCTTTGAGGTAGTCTGATTGCTCCAGTAGAGTTCTTTTGAAAAATCGTTTATATCCCCTGGCAGCAAATCAAACTAATTACTTCATCACTCACCAAAGATTATCATATACCAAGAGAAATGAGGGAAACAAATAAAATATGCATCTTGTTGTTCTTTATTTTCAGGGGAAAACTAAATGAATCAAACCCTGGAACTCAACAAATCCCCCCACAAACATTAGGCGCTAGGAACTTATCAGCCAAGTGGCTAAAGCCCAAATTCTGATATATCACAATCCACATATGTCTTAATAACATTTATCACCTAGTTAGTTAAGGTCAGACATGAACAATCAAAGGACTAAAGTACTTAGGAGCTACATGCAATGGAGCTATTAAATTAGGCTAGCAATAATGTTGTTGCATATGTATAGTCAATCATGTATGACTTGATTGCAACCAAATGCTTTATGATGACACAAAATTAAACAACGATACTGATTGACATAGAGCACAAGGGAAACCAGATACAGGCATAGCTTCAAAAAATCTGTCTAGACAAACAATCAAACAGGAGGCCATGTGCAAAAAAAAAAAAAAAACCTAACTCATTCAACATTTAGTAACAATTTTTAATAAAAAGTAACTTTTATAGACATGCAAAGCTCAAAATCAAAAAGCAGACATATGACCAAATTGACTTTTTTCTTCCTTCTCACTAATCCCAAAACCTCTCCTCAGAACCATACACATAATTTTGAAATATTAAATTTCTTTCAAAATAAATCTAAATTCACAACTCATAGAACCTTTATGAGACAATGAGAAGGAAAGAAAAACGAAAAATACATATAAATACTAATCAAAAGAAAAAAAAAAAAATCTAATGATAGCAATGAGTGTCATCCGGGAAATGAGGTGGAGAACAAGACCTGAGCAAAACATAATGCATTTGAATGTACCTCAGAAACATAATGGTGGCTAATAACATCTAGTGCAATAACCAATTTTAGCACAATTCTTGAGACATTATGTTCAGCCAGCTATGCTAATTCTTTTCATGTCAAATGTCACAAGAAAGAAGCTTATTCCTCCAACCCCCAATTATATTGTTATTTTATGCACTAGATAGGCAACAAACTTGTTATACAACATCCCAGGTCCCAAAAAAAGCTCAATAAATGAAACAGGATCCAGCCCTAAAAGAACAAAGTCAACCTGCAAATCACAATTTACAAACACAAGAGCCAGAACAATCTATCACGCAGCTTTTACTATCTAGCAAGATACTTAAAACCCCATTAAAATCACAAAAGAAGAATCAAGATTAAAGCATCAAACCCAAAAACCCACCAAAGAAAATTCGTCATCACAAAACCCAAAATAACCAAGGCCGTAATTCCAATCGAAATAACCAAATCAAAGACCAGTCCAGCGAAAAAAAAATGAAGAAAAAAAGATACGCTTACCACATGCTACCGCGATACTTAAGAGTATACGGCCCGCTTTCGAGTGTCCTCCCAAAATGGCTATGCACCTTATGCCTCTCTTTCCCGCTCTGATCCATAAGCGTGAGCTCAAAAAGCGCCCTAACGTCTGTCCCTTCGCTCGCCAAAGCAATGAACAACGAAACGTAGGCGGCATTATCTTCAGGGCTCTTCCCGTCTGGATAAAAATAGATCGCCCACATATATCCACCCACCATGAATGTGTCGGAAGCTTTATATTTGCCGATCCCCATACCTTTCGACAGCGAATACCCCGTGATCTTGAACTGGTGAGACCCGTTCACCGTCTCCATAACCGAAGTCGACGACGTGGTGGCGCTGACTGATGGTGCCGCCGACAACGACGACGATGGCTTCGATGTTTCCCGTAGAACCCTCCCCATGTGCCAATCCCCCAATAAAATTCTACTGCAAGGGCTTTAAAACTTTTATGATCTGTAAATATGTGAAGGAAAAGAAAGGGTTTCTTTGAGAAAAATTTAGGGTAATTCTTTCTTAAATTCTTTCCTTTTTCCTGTTATTCGGAGACTGAATTTACTAAGGCTTCCGAGAAAAGGATAGGAAGAGGAATGAAATGATAATTAATTATTTAAAATAAATAGAATTAAATACCTTCTCGTCTTTTTTTTTTCCTTAATGAGAGAAATTATTGGTGGAGGTAAAGCGCTTTTCAATGGGGTTTCGACGCCACTCGCTTTTTGCACGATGACAGCTGTCCCTTAATAGGTTTTACAGTACTTCAATCGTTAAATACTTCTCCTAGTTAACTTTAAGGATTAAGTACATAAGATTATCTAGACGTAACGGTTTACGCTCTTCCTCTCTTCGTGATCTTAGATTATTTTATATATTATACATGCTTTTCGTTTTGAGCTTTAAAATTACAATTTTTTTATCATCTGTTTATATTTTTTGTATCATGTATCGTAATCTTAATTAATTTATTTTATATTTATATAATTTTTAATATTAATAATTTATATTATATAAATTTTAAATTAAAAATATATTATTATTATTATATCATATTATAATTATTTTTATATTATATTTATATAATTATGTTTAACATAAAAAAGTTTATATTTTAGATTAATTGGTTTCTTTTATTTAGTTGGTTTTTTTTCCTTTAGGAGACAGAAAATAAAATAAATTAAAAATTTAGTACTATATATTAAAGTAAGTTTTGCCTAAGGATGCCAAATGCTTAACAAGTACTTTGGTGCTGTCCAGCATTTAGCATCTAAGGATTTTTTTTTTCCTTCAAAAGTTTACCTTTAAAAAAGAAAGGGAAAAAGAAAAAAGAAAAAAATAACTTTTATTTTATTAATTTCCTTTTAATTTCTTAGAAAAAATATATTTCTTGAAAAGAAAAGTTAAAAAAAATGATAGGAAGATAAAAATAAATAAGGGATTTTTATTCTTTATTTATTTTTAAATAAATATTTGTATAAAATAAATTATAAAAAAAAAATAAAACATCAATAATCATTATTTTTCAACGCTTAATTTGAATATTTCGACAAATAAAATTTTCCAAAAGGCGCTTGAATTCAAGCTAGGTAGTAGGAGTTGGCGGTTGACGGTCGGCCACCGTTGGTTTCGTCATGTTAAGCGAGAAAAGCCATGGCGCAGGTCGAAGCAGTAGGCTTAGCGAACGATGTTTAAGGCTCAAAGGGGAAATTGAGACCTGACTCCTCAGTCTGGCAGAGGGCCCAGAGAGTTGAGACGCGGCTGCCAGAAAAGGACTTAGCATTTGGCAAGTAGGGACCAAAGTTATCGTGAATTGGAATGATGAAAGAAGACCACGTACTTGGTGGGGTTCGTGTCAGGGGAAACGTACAATGTACAACCCTTCGCATAAATTTCCTACCACAAACAATCATCTGCCCTCTAGTAGGCCCTATGGGGATTTTGGCTCTTGGGTACCTTTGGTCGTATCGTCTCCACACTCTGGTATCTATATTTACTTGCAGTCAAGGGAAACTTGTCAATGGGCCGATCAAACCGGGCCGTAAAACTGAGCCGGAACCTTTTTCTAAAGCCAAGGTTAGTAACCTTTTTCTAAAGAATATAACTCTTGCTTGACAAGCAAGTTTGTAACCTGTTACTGCTATTCTGCAGGTCTCTCTCCTTTAGTCATGAGGGAGGAAAAACAGTTCTGACATGGCAAGACATGTCATCATCATGTGCCCATATCTGAGCAAGAGGGTCAGCAATTCGTCTCATACGAACAAAGGTCAGTCACCAACAACTGGTGCCATTACTCTGGCAACCAGGTGCTCCAATGTCAAATGGAGCTCCTAATGGCTATGTGGCACTGGCTATGATGCCAAAATGGGGAGTCTTCCGCGGTCCTGTTTCGTGCTAGCTCAATGACTGGTAAGCCTCAGAAAACTTCCTCGTCGTGGTACAGCATGGCAATAGGAGTGAACAGCTAAGTGCCACCAGAACGCCTTTGAAGATGAAATTGATGAATTTAAAAGCCGTTCAAGATAATCTGCTTAATCTCAATAAACAAATATCCTTTCAGGTTAGTAAGTGCATGAAGTACTATCATGCAACAATGAAGTCTTTCATTTCAACACCTGGAAATAAATGAAAAGCAGTTTTAGCATGAACGTAGCTACTTCCATTCCATTTCATGAAGGGCTAAAAGAACACAATCATAAAAGATATTTGCATTTTAAAAGAAAAGAAAAATGAATCCACCCCATTATATAAAACGCTTGCAGGGACAAATATAAGGAATAAAACGCAGACGAAATAGTAGAATGCAATAAATTCTATTGAGTAATAAACTTAAACTTCAACATTTTTCATCACGCTTTAACCGGTTCGTCATCGTTTTCAATATCCCAACTCAAATCCTCCTTTTCTTCTGCAGTAATTAGTCGCTTTCTCAGACAGCTCTATTGGAGCTCGAGCTCGGGCTCGGGCCCGGACTCCCACCCTGAGTCCCTTTCTAATCATCAACGCTGCTGAGATCCTCAATTTCATCCCACCCAAGATCATCCTCTTGAGACATTGAGAGACGGGTTGAGACCACTGAAAAGTCACTGTGTTTACCATTGCTATTACTAGACTCCTCATTGTCGCCTTTCCCTACAGAGGCTACGTTCTCAGCAGATTTCGACACTGGATCTTCTTTGCATACCCTGTCATCATTTCTCCAAATTAACTTCTTAGTCACCGCATTGCCTTGCTTGATTCTTCAGCATCTCCCTTTCCTTCTTTATCCAAATCATAACTCTCCGGTTGCAGTTCCTCAACAGGATTCTTCCCCTTTTCCTTCTCAATTTGCTACTTATTCACTGAAAAATCACCTCTAGATTCCAAATTCACTGCTTTCCCTTCCGCAACTTCCCCTTTTTCTTTCCACCCCACTTCTTCTTTCTTTAAACTTGTGTTTAACCCAACATTTCTCTCATCCACCTCTTCGTCGTTGTTGTCGTCGTCCTCATCATTATCAACATCCCAACTCAACTCCTCTTCTTCTCTTGAAATCGCTCTCTTAACAAACTTAATCCTCATATCCTCAGCTTGTTTAAGCTTAAAAGCCCTATAAAAGTACCTACACCAAAATGTCTCATGATCAACCCCTTTTTGAAACACCAACAACCCTTCTATAAATACTCCCCATTTCCCCATTCTCTTCGTCAACGTCTCAATCTCTTCCTTCTTCTCATCCAAAATGAACCCTGATTTCCACTTCTTATAATCCTCCAAATCATCAGGCTCCTCACTGTAAGAATTACTATCTCCTTGAATTGTCCTTACTTGAGCGTCGAATCGACTGTAGCTTTTCGAGCTCAAACTCTATTGAACAACAAATCTTTTGCTATTGCTTTCCAAAGAAGAGGAATCGGATTCGTTATCGGCCGCTAGAATTGCATCATTGCCTTGATTGATGATATGAGCTGATCCTTTTAAAACCGTCTTCCCCAACTCATCAATGGCGTGCCCTGCATTCTCTAACGAACCATGGGCTACCTCGATTTCCATTTGTAGACCCGAACCGAAGCTCCATCCGCTGGGGTTAAGGTTGGGAATTCGGGCTGTGTAGGAGGGGAATCGGAGGTAGAGTCTTCGGTTTTAGGGGAATCGGATTCGGATTCAGGAGGGTCTGGATCGCCTGGGAAAACTGATTTGAAGAAATCCATGAAGAAAAATTAGGGTTTGCATGGGCGGGGCTAGAGAATTTATTGGGATTTTTTCAGGTGGAAGTGAGATGAAAGGGCAATGAAAATTATGAATCCATTTAAGAAAGAGGGGGCGCGGGGGGGGACAAAGCGTCCAGTTACATTTGTTTTCAGGCTTGAAACGGGTAGACTGTCAATTTCTTGTTGGTCTAGAAGGTGAACCAGTGCGGTTCACCTCTAGACTCCTTGTGGTTCTTTTGAGCCCCCATGTTTGCTTTTGAGCATATAATGAACCAGTCTGGTCTCATTTCATGATGTAACTGTAACATGCCAAATTTTTATACTAACCTTATATGTTTTCATAGTTTTTAATGTTTAAATCATTGCTATTGATAAGCAAAGAAATTTTGAAACCGAATAGTTTGCTTTTACCATATTCTTAAAAAATGACAAACAATAATAAAACTCACATTTTAATATTTATAATTCTTTTCCATTAAGAGATGACATTAACCTCAAAAAATACGTAATTTAACTCAATTAATTCATAAAATTACCTTTAAGAAGTAATATTTAATAAATCTAAATTCGAATCTTAATATTTATAATGCAATCTTTGTAAAAAGGAATAATAATAAATTTTTCATAAGGACAATCATCCATTAGTTTCTTTTTCCCTTTTGTCTTTTATTTAGGAATTTATGCTTTTTGGGTTTTCCCACATACAAATAGCCATTCATTTTGTATATATGTATATACAAGTATATATATGACGGTGAAAACACTTTAAAAGAAGCTAATGCATACTCAAATTGAAGGGCCAGGGGAAGATTCTTAACATTCATAAAAAATCAGAAGTCTCAATCAGCGTTATTCCATAGTTGTGTTCTCATGGAGTTTATAAGGAATAAGTTACCATTGTTACAAAGCATCTGGGCTTAAAAGAGCCTCACTTTTGACATTGGTATCTTTAATCTATTTCTGCTACATTCACCAATCACCAACTCCCTTCGCTGATTGCTTGTTGCTGTTGCGGAATAAATTAACTTGAAGCAAAGTAGAATTCCGCTTTCCAGGAATCCAGTAAATTTGCTTATTCTTTGCAAGCTGTTTTTGCTTTCCACTAGCTAGCCTTCCATGGAAATAGCATTCTTTCTTTTTTGTACCTGAAATCCCAAGTATAGAATCATTCAATCATTCAAATAGAAGCTCTCATATCGTACTTCTTCCCATTTTCCTGATCCAGCTTGGGTCGAGTCTGTCGTCGAAGATATGCAGAAGAAGGACAAGGGTTTCCAGCAACTTGGCATTTGCCATAGGCTCTTCAACTTCATCATGAACAACATCATTGGTAGAGGCCTTAAACGCTTGACCGTGGGCCACCCTCTGCCTCGGGAATCAACCAATCAAGGGCCACTAGATGAATATCCAAGGAATAAACCCAATGGAGAGGAAAGGATGAACTCAAAGCTGAAGGATGATTCCGATCCCACAGTTAAGATTCACTTCAAGCAAACAGAAGAGCTGGACTACTGGCCTCCAGCAGCTGAAGATGTCAAAGCAATGGAGAAGAGGAACGAAGCCATTACTCCCAGGGGTAAGAAGGAGATCCCACTGATAAATGGTATTTCAGTTGGCACAGCTAAACCCCAAGTTCAAGGCAAAATTGAAGTTCATATTAAAGGTGAAGGATCAGCAGGCCCCCCGAAGATCATTATTCCTGTAACTAATAAAGAAGGTCAGAACGAGAAGAAAAAGAAGTCAGGCGATGAATTTCCTACTGCAAAATTGGCAAAACCGAACCAACCTGATGCTGCAAAATCGATGATTACAGGTTTGGGCTTGAACATTAATGAACTTTCTGAAACATATATTCAGAATACAAGGGAAAGAATGTCCAGAAACCTCAGCTAAATGGAGCCCGAAGAATCTTAGTTCATAAGGTGGGAAGAGCAGAAGCCCCTGATTTTATTGTTTCAATTTACTCTCTTTCGTTCCCAAACAAAAATTCGATAAGAGGAACCCAACTTGCTCAAATTTGAAATGACTTGATTTTCAGTATTTATACCATTTATAAAATGATTAGAATAAGAGTTCATTATGAACTTATTAAGCATGTAATGCATCTACTTTTACCTATCTGGCATTTAACTTATTGAAATGCCAGAGTTTATTGAAGCCATCAAATCCCAAAAGCCATGAATATGATAAACAATGTTACTGGTAAATGAGCTGGTTTCTGAATTGATTTTCATGGATGTAATGAGCTGCTACAAGGGGTGGCAGGGGTGCACAACCAAGCATACACACAAAAAAAAGAAAAACCCAAAGAAAAACAACAAATTTTGGGGTAAGTGAATGGTATAATCCACTTAAGGATGTTTGAAGATGATAAATATTACACAGTAAAGATGTTCACTGATACATGGAAACTCTGATAGGGGATCACCCCACGACCAGCTGGCTAAATCAAATATCATTTTAACCCTTAATCCATGCTCTATAACACAGTGATAATAATCCTTTTTAAATTTTGCATTTCCCTCCAAGGAACCATGGTGTTTAAGCACGACAGGTTAATAAATACAGGAACCCCTTTCTTTCGCCCCTCATTTAGATCATATATGCTTAGAAGTTAGAGCCAAACAAAATATCAAAAGAAATTAATTTCCAAAGTCTTTTTTTTTTTGTCTGTTTTTCTCATTTCTTAATCTAGAAAAGCAAACGTACCTCCACCGGCTACTCCCAAGTTCCCCCCACAGCTAATCCCCCTTATTCATCCAAAAAGTGGATTGATGAACCAGAAAGGTCATATGGTGCTCAAAGATGATCAACAATGCAGGGCTTCCTTGAGTCAAGCCTGAACCAAGGCTTCCCTTTCCCACTCCAATGCAGCAAACTGATAGGCCCAGTATGCAAACTCCTACACTCACTTTCAAGGTTATCACCCCCTAATCCATGCTGGTTCCACCTGTGCTTAACCGCTTTTATATTCCCGGCTAACACCAGCAGAAATGGAGGCAATGAACCCAAGGTGCAAACCCTCTTCTGCTTTTGCACAGCCATCCACTCCACTTTCGGCGTATATCCTCCTTGGCTCCACTTATCAACATCCACCACCATAACCCCTGTGTTGAAATAACATGGCTGCCTTCCATCAAAATCGCTATACAATTCCTTGTCTAACCAGAACAAGTTCTTGAAGTACTCTGTAAAGCTCGCATGACCGTATTCTGGTGCGGCCCACACTTTTCCTTCTAAATCAACTTCCCAATGTTTTGCAATGTCGTCTACCACGACGAGGTCAGAATCCAGGTATAAAACACATTTAACATCTGCTGGTAGTACATCAGCTAGGTAAATCCTGGCATAGTTCAAAGGTTAGTCAAGTGCTTGGCCAATAGAATTCGATATCTTGCCACGAACACGGTTGGAGTCAAAGTGGTAAACTCTAAAGTTGAGGTAAGGGAAGGTTGAATTAATGCGTACAAGCACCTCAGGCTCGTACTTTGCCCACAGGAAATGGAACACACATTTTCCGGGCATGTTGAAAGCTGCGATATGGAGAGAACAGCAGACACGGTGCCCCTGAGGTAGTTTGCATCCAGAATCATGGCAATCGGATTCTGTTGCTAGCTCTAGACCCACAACTCTCCCCATTCCGAAAGGCTGGGGCCTCCTTGAAGATTGTGATAGGGCAAAACCGGACTTACCGAAAAAACGCGGAAGCTCAATTTGCAGTCTTTGTGCTCCCAAAAAATTCAAAAGTAATCGAAATGGCACAATAGCACAATAATAATATCAGCAGCACACAAACGGGCTCAAAACAAGCAAGAAACAATAATCACACGAGACAAGATATTTTTACGCGGAAAACCCCTTTAAAATAAAGGGTAAAAACCACGGGACACGGAGTCCACTCAAAAATCTTCACTAATACGAAAATGTTGGGTACAAGATCACAATATTCAGCTAGTACAATGAGTACATAACTCTACTTCTAGCCATTCACAAATGATCATAAAAAACAAAGAGAAAAGTTAAGAAATATCACCAAAAATAGAGTACTGTTCATGCAGTAGATTTGGAAGCTACAGTGC
>JBBYHK010000006.1:672700-690040 GCA_038382065.1 Adansonia grandidieri
TTATTTATTTGTTTTTATTTTTCAGCTTGTATCTCATTCAAAGCCAACTTTTAAAAGTGACTTTAAATTATTGTATACATAAATAGTTTTAGTCTTATGCCCCTAATCACAACTCTTATGAAACGAGCAACATGAGATTTTTTTTATTACCAAACAAAAGACCCAAAAAGATAAAATCAAAATAAATATGTGATAATAATTTTTTTTGGAGAAAATTAAAAAAAAAAAAAGAAAAGGAAAGAGTAGGAGAATTTTGTAGTAGTTTTGCTATGATTAGTTATAACTATCTCTTTATTTTGAGGTAAAGAATGCCCCTAATAATTTCTCTCACATTTAAGTTAACTTGTTGGGGGTTTTTTATTTAATAAATCATTTCATACGTTATCAATAAATTTTTAAGTTTTATAAAAAAAATTAATAAGATAGATCAAACGATTATTTTATTAAGTTGTATGATGAAATCTAAAACTAAACTTCATCTAATTCTAACTGTTGCAAGTCTAATGAAACTGATATAATTTTGATTGTTTTTTAAACAGTTTCTAGTTATCACAACATTGATTATTATTATTATTATTATTATTATTATTATTACACTTAAATGATGTAATGGAAGTAGCATTAATTTGGTTTAACTAACTTAGGGAATGATATGGGGTTAAATACATCATACATGATTTATAAAGTGAAATTTCTAGATTAGGTATGGATGAGGTAATATAATTAAGGACTAAGATAGCTCTGAGATGATCTTGGCCTCCGTGGACTAATTTTTTAACATTTCTTTCTAATTGAATTATCATCAAATTTCAAAATAGATATTTATAAGGAATTTTATTTTAAAAAAAATCAAAATATAAACATTATAAAAAAAAAAAAAAAAAAAACCTCAACCGTTCTGAAATCGAAGGTGAATCTTGAGACAATGAAGGGCCATGACTTTTGAAAAATTGAATAATATAATATTCTTAAAGTTTTTTTATATATATTAACCGTGTAATTTTTTAATGAATACGGTTGTTGATGCTCTTTTTACAAAAGGTTGATCACGGTTTTGCAGCACAGAAAAAGTCAGAGGGGTGTCAGGGTTGGCGCTCTGGCACACTCTCCGATGGTTAAGTTAATATACGGGTTTTGAAAATATAGCAAAGAAGATTCATAATTAGAAAGGTTTGCCTTACCTTTGGATTTATTTACCTTTTTATAGATATTACTGGGGACATGGTATCAGGTGATTTGATAAGGAAACGCCTAGCGCCGAGCTAGTTGTCATGCTATGGTGCCTTGTGGTCGGCTCTGTCAGTCGATCGTCATTCGAGAAGTGTCAGTTTTGAGGTTATGTTGCTATCAAGATGTTACATCGATGTCTGATTATATTTTGACAATCGCCTGGTTGCTTGACAGTTTTTTTAGTTATGGCAATTGTAGCAATGAAGTACTTAGTCGATCGTCCAACTGGTATAACAAAGGTATAATGTATCTATTTATTTTTAATTATATTTTAATGAGTAAGTATTATTTTATTAATTATATTTATATAATTTAATAATTTTAGTAAAGAAATTTAATATTCTAATATCGGATTACACAATTATTTACGTATCAATTATATTTTATAAATTAATTTTTTTTCTTTAATTAAATTTAGTGATTTAGGATTTAAAATTGTTGACCGGATAAAACGAAAGCTTAGCAACATGACACGTTCATGACATTATCCATTTGTCCACAAAACCTGCACTAAACCAATTCTTGTTTAGATTATGATTTTGTTTTCTAGATTTTAGTAGAAAGAGTCAGAAAATCTAACAATGTTTATAAATATTTCACTTTGTCCCCTTTTTTTTTCTTTTTTTTACTTGGATAGGTATTCGAGATTTTTGTTTTGCCTTAAATAAAACCAAGGTAACTCGTTATAACATTAAACTACTATATTAACCAACATTAATTAAAACAAAAATCAAGTTGCCCTGTTTTTTGTTTTTTTTCATAGTTCATTTCCGTCATCGAACCAAGGCGGAGTTCTTACACGTTACGGCTAAGAGACACGTTAAAAATCCACGTGTTTTAACTAAGTCACGTGCCACAAACTCAAGTGGAGAACAAAAACAGTGCCGTATCTGACCAACCAAAGCTCTTCAAAGCAGCAGTGAGAACCTCCTGAATTTTTTTTTTCCTTTTTATTTTTCTTTCCCTTTAATAATATTAATAATAGATAAATAAATAAATTGTAGTTACTTCTGAAATAAATAATAATATATATTTTTTTAAGGAAGAAATCATTGGAAACAATATTGTTCGAGAAGGAAGGATCATAAAAGCTTTGAGTAAACTGCAAATTTATGTGCACCTCTCCTTTCTTCGGCCCCTCCCCTTTTGTTTCCATTTCCTCTGATTGTTTTTTCTGTTGTTTGCTCTTTTCCCTAACAATATCTGACTATTTTTCTGAAGAGTTTCAGCTTCTCTTCAATGGTATATACGTTATCTTTGCTTCTTCTTTCTCCTGTTTCCTGGGTTTTCTTACATTTGTTGTCGTTTTTGGCTTCTCTGTTTCTTAGTTTGATGAATTTCGCATGATATTTTATCATAAACCTTTTCTTCATGTCTTTGTTTTCTGTGTCAGTTTCTCTTTGTTGAGTTGTTTTCTTTTCAACATAAAATCCATTGGTTATATATATATTTTTTAATTATTGATAGATAGATAGACAAGGAAACGTGATGTTTCTATTTATGTTTTGTTTCTTCAAAATTCTAACGTTTTGTAAGAATCCATCCTTTATCTTTGCAGTTAAGTTGGTGCTTATTTGCTATTAATTTTTTTCAATCTCTCGAGTTTGCCGTACAAATTCTTACATTTAAATTATGTGTTGGATGCACTAATACCTCACCCCATCCATCTAGAAATCTTGGTTCAAGCCCCTCGCTATGTTTTAAATCTCTGTCCAGACCAGTTGATTCTTAGCTTTCTGTGATTGTATTTGCAGATAAACCAAAACGATTTTGCAAGTTAACTGGTGGGGAGACAAGAAAACAGAGTACCCTGTTCTTTCCTTCGTCTCCTTTCAGTGAAAGATGCCAAATGGATTTTTAGTTTTGGTTTTTCTCCATGATCTTTAGATATGGAGAAGAAGGTTGATACATGTTCTCCTAATGGAGTTCTTGAGGATTTCTTTAGGAGTGAAGAATTTGAAAGGAGTTATTCTTGTAACGCACCTAGTACAGAATCAGGAAATGAGCAAAACTCAAAGCAGGGTTTTCGATGGCGTCGATTTGCACAATTCTTTAGAAGTAGGTCCAAGAAATCATTAGCCAGTTTGCAGCCTTTCGGGTCATTTAGACTCTCGTTAAGGAGTAGCAGTGTGAGAGAAAATGTTGTTGTTGCACCGGATTTTCTCGGCAACAGCAATTCATATAATCTTAAGTCTCCAAGGAAGGTTTTCACTTTTTCTGAGCTTCAAATTGCCACCAAAAACTTCAGTGCTGGTTAGTATTTTTCTAGAAATACTTCATATTGATCTTTGAAATTGATTATGGAATGACTTAATAAGATGTTGATTTGCTTTTTTGTGCAGAAAATCTTGTTGGAAAGGGTGGTTATGCTGAAGTTTATGAGGGGTGTTTACCAAATGGCCAGCTTATTGCAATTAAACGGCTAACCAAAGGCACACCCGATGAGATTATAGGAGATTTCTTGTCTGAGCTTGGGATTATGGCTCATGTGAACCATCCCAACGCTGCTAAGTTAATTGGCTATGGAATTGAAGGTGGAATGCATCTTGTCCTTGACTTGTCTCCAAATGGGAGCTTAGCTTCTCATCTTTATGGTTAGTTCATGATTTCTGGAAAAATGCTTGATTATGAACATTGAACAACTCATTTTTTATAATTAGCAGAATCCCAATCTAAAAAAATAACTTACGTATTAATTCTTGCAGGTTCAAAGGACAAACTGACATGGGGTATTAGGTTTAAGATTGCTCTAGGCACGGCTGAAGGTTTAAGATATCTTCATGAGGGTTGTAAAAGGAGAATCATCCACAGAGATATCAAGGCTGCAAATATTTTGCTTACAGAGGACTTTGATCCTCAGGTAACCTTCAAATTAACCAGATTCTGAAAATGTGAACATTCTGCTTCATTTTTCTAATTTCTACTTGTAAGATTTACATTATTGTTAAAAAAAAAGGATGTTTTGATGACAGATTTGTGACTTTGGGCTTGCAAAATGGCTACCGGAACACTGGACTCACCACACCGTTTCCAAGTTCGAAGGCACATTCGGGTTCTTATACCTAAAACTACCCTTCTTGGCAGTTATCAATTAGGGATTCTATTTGTTCTATAATTAGATTTATTTCCTTTATTGCTCACTTTTGCAGCTACCTCGCTCCCGAGTACTTAATGCACGGTATAGTAGATGAAAAAACTGATGTTTTCTCCTTTGGTGTACTGTTGCTGGAACTAGTTACCGGCCGCAGAGCTCTGGATTACTCTCAGCAGAGCCTTTTATTGTGGGTACGCTACTTAAACACTATATCATACTCAAGAAACTCCCTTGTATGCATATCTATTCAAGGCAAATGCCAGCAAAGTAGGCAAATGGTAATCAAAGATTTGGAAATCTTATGTTCTTTTTTTAAGGCAAAACCTTTGCTAAAGAAGAATGACAGTAGAGAGCTGATTGATCCTGCTCTTGGGGAAGATTACAGTCATCGACAAATGAACCTTGTCCTCTTGGCTGCTTCTTTGTGCATACATCAGTCTTCGATACGGCGGCCTCAAATGAGTCAGGCATGTTGAGAAAGTACTTCACAATCAGCTTGATATGGGCAGCTTTTGATAACTTTTGATATTCGATTTTAACAGTTGTTTTGCTTCTGATTCCAATTATGTCATTGCAGGTTGTAGAGCTCCTTAATGGCAACCCCAATAGCTTAAAGAGCATGGGAAAATGTCGGATCCCATTCTTCAGAAAAGCTTTCCATGAAGAGATTGTGAATGCAGAAGATCATCTAAGCTCTGCTACCATCAAGGGTTAGAGGATATGGAATGGAACAAACAGGTTGCTTCGGATTCTAGTCTAAAACTACTATCATCTACCTTTTTGCCAAATACGCTTTTGGAAGATTAAGGTTTGGGACCAATGGGGGCTTCAATTTCGTTGTTGGCTTTTCTGACTTGCTCAGCTCGTCCCGCCGGCCAATGCTTTGGAAATAAATTGCATGGACGAAATATCAAGTCCAACAAAGGACAAAAGGATTAATGAATGTTGTTTCACGTACATGAAAAAAAGGAATATTTTTAAAAAAGAACAGAAGAGGCGTGGAAAGAATTCCGAGGGGCAAACAGAAGTAAAGAATGGCAGTGTCTTGGGAACTTGGAAGACATATACATGAGAGAACCCAAGGGAACAAAACTACAAAAAAGTAAAGAATATTTGTAGGAGAGAGAGAACATGAAATGAAAGAGCGATTGTCTTTTTCTTTTAAAGCAAAGTTCTTAAGGATCCTGGCAATCAATAGAATAGATTCGTTAAATCTGTTTCAGTTGCTGATCATTGTTCGGGCTTAAAATATTACCAATTTAAATATCATGTTTTTTTTTTTTTCAAGCTATTTTGGAGGCTGTGGACTGGTAAACAAAGCCAACCAATTCAATTTTTATCATGATTTTGTTTATTTTTGACCCAACCTCGGCGGCACGCAACTTTGCTAGCCACCGTAATCTGCCTACCCAACCCTCCTTATCCCCTTCTTTTCATCTCATCATCATTTTATTTGCAGGTAAAATCCTTTTTTTATTAGTTTAACAAACAATAATTATAAACAGCCAAACGGCTGCTTTTATAAATGTAATATATACATAAAATATGTTTAAGGAATTCTACAATTCAACAAGAACAAAATCACGATGAATGAAAAAAAGTGGGTACATATGTATATATATATTTTAATTTTGTCTTTGGTTTTGGCTTGGCCTAACAATAACATTAGCAGTGTCTAACGATACAGATCAAAGATGATACTAAAAAATGTAATAAACATATATATATATATATATTTAAAAATATTAACAAAAATAATGCATAAAACGTAAGATATGTTTTTTTTATTATTAAACAATATTTATAGACATCCTTTTTAATTGATCCTTGCAATTTACCCTACAGGTGCAGTGTTAAGAAAAAAAGAAAAGGAAAATGATGGCGTGACTCGACACTATAATTATCTTGAGAGTTAACGTGCCTTAATCATATCAACATAATTCAGCAAAAAAGAAAATAAATAAAGATAATTATAAATGAAAATGTTAAACCGATAACTACTTTAATTCTTATTTAAGAAAAAAATTATATTTAATACATTGTTTATTTACTGAAATTTTTGAAAATTAATGTATTAAAAAGTAAATTTTATTTCTAAAATAATATTTTAACTAATATTGATAAATGTTTAAGCATTTGGTAATGGAACTCAATATAAATAAAAAATTTTGGCTAAGGAATATATATTTAGGTATTCGTTACTATTTAAAAATAATATTTATTAATTTGATAAATATTAATACATTAAAACTCAGAATTTAGTTACTTAATATGAATAATTTTGTACATTTATTAACAAAATTTTTATCCAACCCAACCAACCTAGACCGGCCCAACCGAGGCCATTACTCCAAAAGGCCCAATGCAGAAGACAAAATTTTACTGAATCAACAGGAAATAAAACGGCCTGACAACTGACATTACAGCACAAAAGATCTGTTAATTCGACAAGTCGTGCAATATTCGGACATTATTTTAAGTTTTCAAATATTTTAAATTATTTTTAAATTTAAATTGTATTTAGTTTTAGATTATTTTGAACTTAATTATTTTTTTCTTATTTGTTTTAATTTAAAAACCTTTCGGGATTTTGCATGTTGGCATCCAAACGCCAGTACCACACCGCGGACTTCTAGGAAATACCCCTTAAGGAGCGGTTTTTATAAGCTCTCTTTGTAACCGGTCATATCGATTACTTTTTTTTTTATGTATATTATTATATAATAATATATAAAATTATTATAAATATATAAATATATTATAAATTATTATTATTAAAATAATTTAAAATTATTAATAAAAATTATAGTTACATAAATTATTATGATTGTTAATATAATTTAATATTACATATTTTTGTTATAATTATATATATACATTATTTATGTATATGAATTATGATAAAAGATAATAAAAGTTGTAATACATAAATTTATTACATTTACATAAAAATTTTATAAGTTATAAAAATTTATTATAATTAGGTAATAAAAAATAGTACTTCATAAAATATCATAATTACATAAATTATATTATCTATTACACATGTATATTATCATAGCTAACCTGAATAAGTATTATACATTTTTTTACAATTGCATATATACATTATTTACTTATAGAAATTATGATAAAAGATAATAAAAGTTACGATGCATAAATTTATTACATTTACATAAAAATTTTATAAATTACATAAATATACTATCAACAAATAATAAGAAGTATTATTATAGAAAATATTATAGTTACATAAATTATATTATCTATAACATATGTTTATTATCATAGGTAATATAAATACGTATTAAATATTTTTATGTAATTTGTATTATACGTAATGTATTTGTGTAAAGAATCTTTGAAGATAATATATATAATTTGTTACCTAAAAATTTTACTGAATTTATATATAAACATTATAGATTTACATAAGAACGTTATCAAATCTATAATACACGTATGTAAAATATTTCATAAAAAAAAAATCTATAATCTAGAAATTATTTTTTATTATTTATTAAATATATATTATATGTGTGAGAAATTAATTTTTATAGTAATTTTTGAAGTGAAAAAAGTTTTCATATTTTTTTAGTTTAATAATTTATTTGGGTGTGTTAGTAATAATTATGTTATATTAAGAAAAATTAATTTTTTGATTAAATCTATAATTTTTATTAGTTGATAAAATTATAACTAAATATTACAAAAATTACATATAAATATTACAATTTATATAATATTTATATGTAGTTTGTGTTATATGTAATTTACAAAAATTACATATTTTCATTTTTTTTATTTAAATAAGATATTTATGTATATTAGTAATAATTATATTTTATTAAAAAATATTTTTATAATAAAATACATATTTACTATTAAATCAAAGTATTTTTAAAAAAGTTAAAAATAATATATATGACACATAATATATATTATATATGCAAATACAATGCATATGTAATATTATAAATATAATATAATAATATATTATATAATATATACTAAAATATCAAGAAATATTTTATATTAAAAAATAATACATTGTTTTAGTTTAATAATTTATTAAGGTATATTAGTAATGACTATATTATAAAAAAATTATATTTTTTAAGTTTATTAATATATTTTTAATATTAGACATAAATATATTATATTAATAAAAAATTAACTTTGTAATAAATTTTTTTATTTTTATTAATTAAAAAGAATTACTATTAAAATTTATCTAAATTACATATAAATAATAGAATTTATATAAAATATTACAGTGTGGGTAATATTTATATGTAATAAATTATATAAAAATATTATTAAAAATTATAATGGATAAATTGATTATAATAACTTTTATATTTTTTGGTGATTCAAATTATTTAGTTTTTATTTAATGATTCTCACTAATCTAAGCTGATGAAAATTTTATTTTAAGAAGTGTATTGTAGAATTTTACCCCCCCCCCCGCCCACATCCGGCAAAACCAAAATTTTAACCTCCAATTTTCTCCTTAATCTCAGGCATTTTTAACTTTTCAAAAAACAGAAGGGAGAAAAAAAGAAGGAAAGAAATTACTGCGGCCTTTTGCTTACATCTCAAAACAGAGGGAGTGAGAGAGAGAGTTTGGGGAGAAAGCGAAAGAAAACGAGAGAGAAAAAGAAAGTTCAGGGAGACAAAATTATTTTAAAAAATTATATAAAAAAAGGGAAAGGGGATTGGATAGAGTAGAGAGGAAAAGAGGCTATATCCTTTAAGTCAAACCTTAAGCAAGCCGTTGAAGTAAGTAGTCGTAGGCTAAGTTGGAAGAGCTTTTTTCTTTTTTGTTTTTGGTCTGTTGTGAGGATTTTTGAGTTGCGATCGGGAGAATCGGATGTTATATCCGATCGTTGGCGATCGGAGATGCTGCTTGCCGGTGGTGGTGGCGGTGAAGGCAGAGGTAGGCTGTAGTGATGGTGGTAACAGTGGCGGACGAGGAGGAGAAGAGTCGGTGGCGGTGGTGGTTGAGAGTAGTAGTAGTACAAGAAGGAGTGTTTTTATAGTTGGAGGATGAGGAAAGGGAAAGGAAGGAACAATGGCTTGTTGCCAAATTCGTTAAGGATAATATCGTCTTGTTTAAAGACTGTTTCCACGAATGCTAGTAACGTCGCTTCCACGGTTCGCTCCGCTGGGGCTTCCGTTGCCGCATCCATTTCCACTTCTTCTGAAGATCATAAAGATCAGGTTTACCTTCAATTCCAGACTCAATCTATTGCATTTTTTTATCTGTTTTCTTTCTTACATCTTTTGAATTTAAATTTACTTGGTACTTGAATACTCTACTGTTATTTTAGCAGAGTGGCCCAGTGTATGTGTAAAGTTAATGGTGATTTTAGAGCTTAATTGCGCTCATAACTCACTAGTTCGAGTTTTTGTACTTAAATTAAGTAACCTTAATTCTTAGAATGCCTAAACGCTGTTTTGTTTTATCTAAGCTTTTGACTCAATGGCTGGTGCATGTTCCTTCTCTTTGATGGGCAGAGTTTGAATCCTTTTTCCCCAAATCTTAAAAGTTGGCCCAAAAAAAAAGCTGTTGCGTTACCTTATTTAAGTGTCATTAATGCTATTATAAGCATATGAGAACAAGAGTTAAAATAAATATATGGATTCTTTTGGCCTAAAAGTACTTGCCCCTAATTTAATTTATTATCAAGCACTGAGAGAAGACTTGGTCGCTGTGTGTTGCTGAGAACCTTTTGGCTAAGCGTTGTCCAAGGTGCAACGTGCACTTTAGGCACTAGTACTGTTATATTGCGAGGTGTAAGGCGCAAAATAATTGCTTACTTGAGTAAAATAAAACACAATATGTTTATTTGTGTCTATGTATATATAAAATAAGCTTAAGATATATAATTTTGATTATAAACTCCAAAGACTGGTCCAACTTATCTTACGAAACATGCAAAATTTACTTTTTGTTTTGTTGGCCAATATGCATGATTTTTTTATGGTTCTATACCATGTTTGTTGTTGAATACTCAAACATTGAGAAGTAGAGAATTTGTTTTTTTGTCCTTGTTTTACTATTAAAGGTACACTTAATGAAAAAAAAAATCAAAATTAAAGGTCTTAAAGAGAGCTTCAATAAGGCTTTTTTTTTTTTTGCTTTTTTTGCGTCTGCCACCTTATAAAAAGGCATGCCTGCCTCATCAAATGCGCCTTGTTCAAAAAGGCCGGAGGAGTTTTTGTTGTCTGGCGCTAAGGCACTGAGCCCTAGCAATAATGATTTGGCTTTGCTAATATTAAACAATTCAGATTTGGACTCAAGCTAATCTTTTCTAACTATTTTAACACAAACCTTTTATCTTCACTATCCTTCAAGCATTGATTATATTGATGCTGCTTTTAGTCTGCTCGACTTTCCTGGGGTGTTAGTTTGGAAAATCATAAACTTAAAGAGTCAAGACACCCACGCACCTCCTTGTGAAATTAATTAATCTAGAGATGACATGTCACATTGGAGAATTGATATAATAGAACTCATGCATGAATTTTCCTTTCACCATGTCTGGCATCTGGACTATTGTGCTTTCTGAATTATGAATATTTCTTCAGAATTTTATTTAACAGCAGTGGGCTTGATAAGTTTCTTCATGGAGTGGTGCTTATTAGGTTTAGCTTTAAACAATTGAGAAATACTTTTGATGCAAGGTTCTTTTGATCTGATCTGCTCTCCCTGCCTCTGTATAAATTCGGCAAGTTGTAATTCAATTTTTTAAATCTGTTGGATTTATTGGGGTGTTTCAGAATGCTTCTTAATGCATTTCTTCCTATTTGGAAAACCATTTTTGTTTAAATGTGTTTCCGTTATTTGTTCCATGAACAGGTAATATGGGCTGGCTTTGACAGGTTGGAACTTGGTCCATCTCACTTCAAGCATGTCCTCTTACTTGGTTACCAGAATGGATTTCAAGTCCTTGATGTGGAGGATGCCTCTAATTACAGTGAACTGGTTTCAAAGCGTGATGGTCCAGTTTCATTCTTACAGATGCAGCCCCGCCCTCCGAGTTCAGATGGGCAAGAAGGATTCAGGACATCACATCCTATGCTGTTGGTTGTTGCTGGTTATGAGACCAATAGTTCAAGTGTGGGTCAGAATGCTGGCCATTTGGTTGGGGTGGCCCGAGATTGCCGTATGGAGTCACAGTCAGGAAACTCTGTCAACTTGCCTACAGCAGTTCGATTTTACTCTCTTCGATCTCACTGTTATGTGCATGTTCTGAGATTTCGATCATCTGTGTGCATGATTAGATGCAGTTCCCGGATTGTAGCTGTAGGTCTTGCAACACAGGTATGTTCCGGCTGATATAAATGGTACATTAATGCGCAAAAGTATGAAAATTCATTTTTCATGTTGGGGGTGTCAAGGTGCAGATTAAAGTATTCAGTATTGATGCTTCTTTATTCTATTATAAAGGCTATCAGTAGCATAAGCTTTGTTTTCTTCTAATTTTTATCTCTTTTCTTTCCAAGTCATGAAAATTGATTTTGCATGTTGGGGGTTTCCAAAGTGCAGATTAAGTATTCAGTATTGATGCTTATTTATTCTATGATAAAGGCTTATCAGGAGCATAGGTTTTTTTTTTCTCCTAATTTATGTCTCTTTTCTTTCTAAGTTTTGTTGTAGTTGTGGTTTTCAATGATCTTAGTGTGTCAGTGGTCTTAGTTTCTTGTATTGGTTTAATTAGTGCTGCAAGTAATCTGTCACTCCAAGGCAGTAGGTTGATCCACTATCCGGATATATACCAATTAAGGCAGTGCAATTTTATGAAGATTGTGCACTGCCCTTTTTCTAGTTTATTAATGGTACTGCAGATGTCATAATTAACTCTTCTTGTATGGTTGCAGATATACTGTTTTGATGCCCTTACGCTGGAGAATAAGTTTAGCGTCCTCACCTATCCTGTTCCCCAGTTGGCAGGACAAGGGGCTGTTGGGGTTAACGTCGGCTATGGTCCAATGGCTGTGGGTCCAAGGTGGTTAGCATATGCTTCCAATAACCCACTGTTGCCTAACACTGGCCGCTTAAGTCCACAAAACCTTACCCCTTCTCCTGGTGTCAGTCCATCAACATCCCCAGGTGGCAGTAGTTTGGTTGCTCGTTATGCAATGGAATCTAGTAAGCATTTGGCATCTGGGCTAATCAACCTGGGAGATATGGGATACAGGACTTTATCTAAGTGTTATCAAGAGCTACTTCCTGATGGGTCAAATTCTCCCGTCTCACAAAATTCAGTTTGGAAAGTTGGAAGACTAGCAGGAACTGATATGGACAACGCAGGAATGGTTAGTTATATGCTTTTGTGTAGAGTACATGTCTATTTTGATAAAATATTGTTTTTTTCCTCTATATTTCAGGATAAAAATATATATTTTAAAAATCGAGGTTAAACATGTTATTTTTGGATGACTAACTGAATAATTGATGGTTGCAGCATAGTAATGTATTGAGGTGTACTTCCTAAAAATTCCAAAACTTATTTAAATATTCGGATTAGATTCCTTTCGGAATTTTTGTGATGCTTCAACTTATAAGCAGGCTAGCAGGATACATTATTTAATTTCAATGTTAAAGACTATTATGATCTCAGAACAAATAGAATTTAATGTAATTTAATAAAGATATGGAGTCTGCACAAAGAGAATGATATGATCATTTTCCTTTTTTCAATCTTATTTCGAGATGGAACAAATTGAGCCTTAATGTTCGTTTTGTCTATGAAAGTTGTAAAGCACAAAAGGGAAGGACAAAATGACTGTGAAATCATCATAAATAGCTTTGAGAGTATACATTAGGTGACTATGCTGTTTTCTTTATATGCTAGTAAGAGAGGATATTTTACGTGATAGATGAGATTTGGAATATCCTATAATTACTAACACTTATTGATGTTTAAATGGTTGATTTTGTAGGTTGTCGTGAAGGATTTTGTTTCTCGAGATGTTATATCACAATTTAAAGCCCATACAAGCCCAATATCTGCACTAAGTTTTGACCCTACTGGGACCCTTCTGGTTACTGCATCAGTATATGGAAATAACATAAACATCTTCAGGATTATGCCATCGTACGTGCGCTCTGGATCGGGTGTTCAAAGTTATGCCTGGAGCTCTTCTCATGTGCATCTTTACAAGCTACATCGTGGAATAACGTCAGCTGTTAGTATAATTTTAGTTTCAATATATTTCTTATTTTCTACGCTCTTCTTGCAGATCGCATATTCATATTATTGTTTTTTTTAATTGTGTTGATTTGACAGATGATTCAAGATATTTGCTTTAGTCACTATAGTCAGTGGGTTGCGATTGTTTCATCCAGGGGGACTTGCCATATTTTTGTCTTATCCCCTTTTGGAGGTGATGCAGGATTTCAAACATTTAGTTCTCAGGGTGGAGAGCCCTCCCTTTTTCCAGTTTTATCCCTGCCATGGTGGTCTACCTCATCTTGTGTCATTAATCAGCAATCTTTCCCACCCCCACTACCTGTTGTCCTTTCTGTCGTTAGCAGGATAAAATATAGTAGTTTTGGATGGCTTAATACGGTAAGCAATGCTGCAAATTCTTCAACAGGAAAGGTTTTCGTGCCATCTGGTGCTGTTGCTGCTATTTTTCATAATTCTATATCACTTGCGCCTCAGCGTGTTGGCCCAAGAACTAATTGCTTGGAACATCTTCTAGTTTATACTCCATCAGGTCATGTAGTTCAACATGAGCTTCTGCCCTCAATTGGGGCAGATTCAGGTGCTAATAATTCAAGATTTCAGACAGCATCATATACACACGTACAGGAGGATGACTTGAGGGTGAAAGTTGAACCTGTTCAGTGGTGGGATGTATGTAGGAGGTCAGAATGGCCAGAAAGAGAGGAAAGTTTTTCTCAGGCTACCCTTGAGAGACAAGATGTTATTGAAGTTGTCCAAAGTAAATCTGTTTGTGAGGAATACAGAATTGATTCTCTGGAAATTAATGATAGTGTCAGTGGAGAGAAGACTTCAAAACCTTTTCTTACAAAGCCGCATCAGAGCTTTCACAGGTACCTCTCTAATGCAGAGGTGCAAGTAAGTTCCTGGAAGTTACCAATATGGCAAAAGTCTAAGGTAGTTCATGTGCTTAAAGTTCTCTTACTCATAATTTTGTGCCCTAGCTCAGTTGAGATTTAGTTTTCTCATTATTACAGATTTCTTTCTACATGATGGATTCTCCAAGAGCCAGTTGTTGTAAAGGTGGTGAGTTTGAAATTGAGCAGGTCCCAGTTCACGAAGTTGAAATCAAAAGCAAGGAATTATTACCCGTTTTTGATCATTTCCATCATATCAAATCAAGCTGGAATGACAGGTGATCACCCTTTCTTTCACAGTTTCTTTTTTTTTTTTTTTCTTCAGTTTTTTCTACCTATATTGTGAACTCAGGAATTTGATGTTGATATCTTTGTTGCTTGAAGTTTCTGATTATTATTGATTCGAACTTAGTGAAATGTTTTATTCTGGTTAATGATTCATAGAAAATGCCCCTGAAATGGGATTATATTACTGAATTGATCTGGAAGTTTCCAATACTCATAGCATAGATGAGGCTTTGTTCGCACGAAGAATGTGTTTAGGTCTAACTTTTATTGTCCTTATTGTTGCTGATGTCGTTTGTAGTCTAGCCTTAAGAACTACCTAAGGATTTAATAAGATTGTCTCTTTTAGCATTTTGGCACAAATTTAGTTAAGAATGTTTCCGTGTGTGTCCGTGGTCTTTAAACAAACGTCAGAGTTCCCCAATGATTTTATGGTCTTGATTTCTCACCATCGCCACTAGAAAACAGAAGATATAAGATAATATGACCTCTTTCTTCCTCTATTATAATGTACTCATATAAGATACTCAGGAGGGAAAGAAAGAGTGTGCTTAGCTGTGGTTGAAGAAAGGTAGTTTTTTGGACGAATACGGAATATGCTAACATCATGTAAAAATGTTCTTTTACAAAATGGAGATAAATATGTATTCAATTCCAAAAAAAATTTCTGGTAAACTTTTCTTTTAATTTTAAGGATTTAAGTGCGATACTTACAGGAATTCAATATTTGCAATAAGGTTTCAGATACGTGTATGCTAGGGTGAAGAGAATCCATGCACCATGGATGTGTTTTCATGCGCTATGGTTGTGTTTAAAATCTACTTAGTACCTATCTTGGTTGTTCCATATAGGTGTTTTGCTGCTGGAAAATATCCTCTGTCGTCTTCTTATCCTCATCAAGGTGAATATAAAGCCTCACAACAGACTATTATTTGTCATTCAAAGCCAGCGTCACTTAGCTCCACTGAAAGTTCTGAAGGAGGTAAGCCTATGTGATTGCTCGAAAGCAATCTTTTGTTTTGTTATCAAATTGTTTTGCCTATAAAATCGCATTATTTGATGATTGTAATTCCTGTCAGGTTCATCGAGGAGACTGGAGAATCTACTTGATTTGGAGCAAATTAACTATGAAAAGTCTTGTACACCCATTTACCAGGGTCTGAATGAAATTTGCCATGGAAAAAGTGGGAATGGCTTCATGGAGCCATTGTTGGTGAATCAGGAGTCTTTAACCATTGTATCTTCTCCATTTCAGCACTCAGAGAATATATATTCTGATGCTGGTCTCTCTGTGACAAGCGGTTTTTCCTCTTTAGAGAGGAAGTTGCCTCCATTAAGCAGTAATGCTGAAGGAACGCAGCCTTTCAATGCTGTTGGGATTGGTGATGCCTCAACGTTGCATGTAGACCATTATGATGCACCTACAACAAACATTCTGGCAGATGGGTCGTCATTTTCTACCCAACAGAATCTGGTTGATTTTGGGCATTTCGAGGAAGGGCACTTTGAAGTCCTCAACCACAATGAATGTGGCAAGTTGACTGTACTTGCGAATGATGATGTTGACAGTAGCAGCAACCACTGTGGGAAGGAAAAACCGGAAGAGGATGGGGAAAATGATGAAATGCTCGGTGGCATATTTGTGTTCTCCGGAGAAGGTAGAAACTTGAAGTTTTCCGTTCTAAAACTAATTCACATGGCTTTACATGATTGGATTTCTTTTGGCAGGTTGAGCCGGATTCATCACTAGTGGTATTTGTTCAAGCTGCTGTAGAAAGCTTTGGCGAAGGCATGTTTTTGGTATTCAAAATGAATTGCACCTTGTAAATAAGAAGGGGTACTGATGGTGTCTTCTTGTTTCCGGTTAGTTGCAAGAGCATGCGTCACAAGTCGAGATTTAAGCTCTAAGCTTGTGTGGCATTTGATAACTCTCGGATCGTGACACATGCATCATCTTTCCCCCCTCTCTTTTGTACATTCTTTAGCTGCTAATACGTTAAAAAAAATGGAGAGTGTTGGATTTAGGACAAAGGGTTTATAACTCAAATCAAAACTGTTTGTGGTACTAGATTTGGGTTTCATTTCCTTGTCTTGATGATTTTAATCTTGTCTGTACATAAAATTGTGTGAAGTTCTTATCCCAATCTGTATAACAATATTGTTTTTCCGGTGATGAAAAAAAATCAAATGAAATGACTTTGTATTCATAATTTCTTCCTCTCCGTGTGGGATTCATGCTTGCGACGGCTGTCTAGGAAGTAGCACATGAGCAATGGCAATGGCAAAGAGGTGGCAACTCAACGGTTTTTTTTTTTTTCTCGATTAATTTGAGTTCAGGTCTATTTAGATTTGAGTTTGTTTATTTTGGGCTTTTTTGGGTTCAGGTTGGAGTATGTGTGTATAATTTTTTATTGTATATTAAATGTAATCGTGTTTATGTAATTTAATGTTTGAAAAAGTAAATTATTAAATTATTATTTTTAGATAAAATTTTGTTATAATATGATATTTTTAATATATTTATATATAAAATTAATTTTTAAATAATTTATTATTACAATATTATATATTGCAAAATTATCATACTTATATTTAAAATAATTGACATGTTTTGTGCATTAATTTCGTGTTTTAA
>JBBYHK010000006.1:726789-748980 GCA_038382065.1 Adansonia grandidieri
TAGTAAAGAATAAAGATTTGGTATCCACTTACTCTTTTTCCTTTTCCCTGGGTTTTCTTTTCTGGGTACAATGCAGTTTCTTTATGTTGTTAAATTCTGTCAACAGTAAACTTGATGACTAAAAAGAAAAGAAGAAAACCTTGAAAATCTTGGAAAAAAGTAAAAAAACCAAATTCTTGTGATGCTAAAAGGACAAGTTTCCAAGTATCAGGGGCTGAATTCCCCAACCACTGTGAATGAGTTCATTGTTAAATATCACGAAAAAAAAATCAGTTTAAAATTTATCATGAATTTAATTATGAAAATAAAATAGAAATAAAATAGTACTAACAATAAGAGTTTATTTTCAATGCGTTAATAATAGAGTTTTTTAATTTTATAAATAAAATTAAAAATTTTTAACATATTTAATTTTTTTTAAATGTAATTAAAGAATATATATATAGGTATACTAATTAGACTTGTATAATTTAAAAACTCTATGAATAAATAATGAAATAATTTTTGCTAACAATAAATGAATGAGAATGAGCCAAACTTATATGGGCCTAGCAGCTGGAATGAATTGACATTGGTAGGGGGGGCACTACAACTTAGCCGTTTCTTTGCAAAGGTGCATGAATGGGACTGTAAGGCCCACCACCCGTTGTTTGTTTTTTGAGGGCCGAGGCCGAGATATCCCCAATGACTACTTGACAAAATCCTCCAAGAAATTGAGAGGCAGGCGTCTCTTTCGTACAGGGCCCACACCATTAACCAACAAAATAAAACCACCTAGCATGCAACAGAATATACGTACAGTACTGTTCCGCAGTATGCTTTACATTTTTCTCTTTTCTCTTGACTTCATTGATGTGGTTGAAAACGAATTAGTTACCACGAAAGTTCCATCTGTTGAAAGAATTCTACAAATAGCACAAATCTGTCGTCATCGTCAGCAAAGTTAATTCTGATATAATGATGCTTGTTTCCACATTGCAGGACGAGCTCTCAGCATTCATTAATGCAGTATCAATGAAGAAAAACCGAAAGGGTTTGGATGAAGCATGTGAACAAAACTTACACAGGGAATTCAGAATTGTATTGTTTGTTTGTGTACAGCTAAAAATTTGTATACATGGAACTGTATTAATGTTGCTAACACAAATACACCTTATTTGATAATAATGTAGAATAAACCAGACCTGCTATTTAAACACATACAGATGTAGTTAACAATATCATATATGGAGCATGATAATAGCTTACAGATGTTACGGGTGGCCTTCAATAGTAATATTGCCTCCGGATACTCTTCTTGCTCGTAGGGGCTGGTGATTCTCCGTTACCAGGGAATTCCCACTTAACCACATCCCCGTCCCAAGAAGAGCTGACCAGCACAGGGTAGCGCGGGTGCCAACTACAGTCTCGTACTGTTGATCCATGTTGCCTCAGTACTGCAACTTTTGCTCCGGTTACCTGTAAGGTATGACGATGTTGTTACCCTCGATGAAAGAGAATTTGGTTGTACAGCACACGCTACAACTATTTGGTATTAATCCTGCAGTCTTTAATTGAAGATGATGAACATTGCAACTATAGCCAATCAGTGCAAAACTCGACCAAGTAACAAATTCGAATCCAACAAAGAGCATCATAGTCTTAATATCTACAGAACATGTCAATGCTGTATGCGATAGTGACTCTAAATGCAATCTATACGAAAAGCATACCAAATTTGGTTACTTACCACGTCATAAATATAAACGCGAGAATCATTAGATCCAGTGTAAATGTACTTTTGACCCGTGCTGCAATAAAAGATTAAAGAAATTGATGACATGTTAATAAATACTTTAACCCGGAGCCAACAGTTAATTTGACTAATCTCGAGCAAACAGCTTTGTATCATTCAAATGATCACCTAAGTTTCATCTAAAGAGAAGGAAACTGTATTAGCACTCACCTGTACTGCGGGGAAAAATAACAGCGAATAAGAGTGCGCAAGACTGAGTGACCCTTATAAGTAGCCACTGATTGGTCACATGGGTGTTTCAAATCTCTAGCCTGCGGTGGGTAGTCCATCCATCTGTAATCCCATTCGTAATTCCTAAACCCTAAATTGCTGCAATAGCATAATAAAAATGCCTTAAGCTGTTTATAAACTAAATTCAATCTAGAATGATGTTAATATGAAACATTAATTTTTGACTCTCATAAACCTGAACCATTGTATTTAAACTGGACATTGCTTTAACAAAAAGTAATCCAGTAAATTGAATTCGAAAATCCTAACTATTCTTATGATTAAACTATCGCTGACATTCAAATTGGTAGTAAATTAAGTTCGTTAAAAAGCATGAACTGACATATTCATGCAGAGAAAATCTAAGCTATGCTGTAGTTATACTATCATAAAATAAAAGAAAGCTTGCAAGGGTACCATGGGAAGCAGGCAAAAGAGCATACCAAGTGGTATTGGAGGACATTTTTCTGATATCCCAAAGCTTGATAGTCTGATCTTTACCATTTGATATGAAATAACGGCCATCTCCACGACTGTCAAGAAATGTAATACCTCCCAGGTGTCCCATCAAGACTCCTGCTGGCTTATCTTTTGCAACGAAGCAACGTCTATCCCACACCTAAACAAAATTAAAATATTATCGTCCATTGCATAATCAAAAGCAAACATAAAGCATGTATACATCCCACACTTTCAGTAACATGTTCAAGGTTTTTAGTGGTGTTTGTCTTTGGCTTTTAGTGTTAGTGAATGTGTGATTTCTAAAATACAGAAAGCAAGCAACAAGTTCTTTGCAACTCACAAAACCCCTTCCAAACTACTAAGCATTGACACATGGAATTATTAACTAAACAACCAGGATTAATGTTTCGGTCAAGGATTAACGAAACCTTCCACAAAAATAACGCCTTGGAAAGGTATTATACATCTGGTGAAATTTACAATAAAAGCAATAAAATAAAAAGTAGTTAAGAAACAAAGATATTAATATCTAAACGTTTCATGCATAGGAAGACTTGAATTTACCTTGCATAGATTATCATCGCTCCCAGAATATATCAAATTGCCACTTTCATCAGCAAAGGTTACTGTGTTAACATCAGCCTGCGAGATGAAAAACAAATCAACTTTAGGACCACTGAAATTATAGATCTGAATAGGGAAAATGATCACCACATTACATGTAATCTTCCTACATTAAACTGGGAAGCAAGGTCAAAGCGAAATAAATGAAAACAATCCAAAATAAAGCACAAAATACATTTGTTTGTAGGATATTGAGTCCCTTGTTTCTCTTGTTCCAGCAACATTCATGCTTTTATGGTGATATAGATGAGACAAGAACTAAAAATATCTTGCAAAGGAATTACAGATTTCTAAGGCAAGAGTTAAGACTCTAAAGTGCATCCGTAGAACTTAGATACAATCACTAGTCACACATTCAAGTTAGTTGATGACAAAGACATAAATTATAAGCATAGCAGCAAATATATAAAATCTTTAGAAGTAGTGAGACAAAATCATTTAACACTGGTTGATAGGGCTAAACTGGTATGTGTATATGTATATATTACTCTCTAGTAATTTTTGATATAGTTTCTGACTTAAACCAGTCAGGACCTATAAGTAAAAGTCAATAAATATCCAAGCAATAAAACAAACATAAAGGACATGCTTATCATATCAAGAATACACAGGCAGACAACCCACTTTGTGTGCCACAATTCGAAGGGAAAGCTTGTTTGCTTCAAGATCATAGACATATATCGAATCATCATTGCTTCCAGCGACAAGTTCTCGTCCATCAGTTGAAAATTTCACAGAGAATATTCCAAAAGAATACCCTCCATCATCAGCAGAAGAAAAGTCCAATCCTTCATGGATCTCCTGAAAAACTTTAGAACTCCAAAAGCGTGACCAAAAAGATTGTCGGGAAAAAGAATGCTTGGATGAATATACAAAGACATCCTCGATCAAAATATTGCTACCTCGAAAAATATGATCATTCTAGTAACTCTATTCATTCTCATCGTTTAAAGATTATACGTGTGTGTGTGTGTGTGTGTGTGTGTAGTAGAAGTAGTAGTCAGCTTGGATATTACATCCTGAATGATTATCTTCCTGATCCAGAAGTTTCTGATATGTTTACCTAAGTCCTCAATCCTCATGGCTCAATTCAATTCTTAAATTCTAAACATAAACATTTAAGTTTCCTGAAAAGCTCCATCCAATCAAATCATTATGGGCACGGTCAGACTTTTAATGCTGTTAATAACAAGTTTTAAAAGATGGTATTCATGAGTCATGACCAGAAGACAAACAGATGTCGGGAGAACTAAACTGCCAAACCCAATTTAAGGGCTTTAAGTTGCCAGCATGAGAGCTTTGTGTGTGAAGCCAGTAAACTGATTGCCATCTCAATTTCACAGATTCAAAAGAAAATAATTTTACCGTGATATTTGCAAGGGATTCTGTGGTAGCAGACCCGACATTAACAATATGAACTATAGGTGACATGCTGGTATAAGCCTGAAAAAAAGGAATAAAATTTGATTAAGATATCTGCGACAAACATGATATTTAAGGTCAATGAGAAACAAACCTTTGACTCACCAAATGCAAACAATATTACATTGTAATAAAATAAACAATAGTGCATAAAATGAAAATCGACATGTATGAAAACTTTCATTCTGTATTTGGAGTTCAAAAGAATCTAATCCAAGTTAATGCCTTAATTCCTTATCTTATAAATCATTAGAAAATGATTTGCTCAAATAATGATGGTTGCTTTTCAATTTAAGAGTCTTTTTCCATCTTTTTATTCCTTGGCTTTCTAATCTTCCCCATTATTTGAACTTTGTAGAATTGTAGGTTGACTTTAGGTGCACAAAGAAAAAAAGAGTAGTCTGGTTAACACAGACTATCAATCTAGTTATCAGTGCATAAAACCAATTATACAAAAACTTGAACAGTAAAGCAGACAGAAGACCAGACAATGAAGGCAGGCACAGGTGCATATAAAGACATGCAGACAAAGCTATTACGTGGACTACAAGCTCTGTGCAGGCATTGGACTCTTCTTCCGAACGAGTTCATGAAGCCATATCCGATATTTGTTCATTTTTCGAACACAAAACAAGGATCAGGACACCAGAGAATAAAATTCTATCTGGTATTGTTTTGTCATGCCCCATTGAGAGTGAGACCACGACGTTCTATATGACATGCTAATGAGTTTGGAACTCAAAAGTTAACTGCTACTTCTTATCACCGCCTTGTTTCGTAACAAGACCTAAACTGCTATGAGAATGCTCAAAAGTTTAAGAAAAGGGTGACGCAAAGCAGGATGCTTTTGACCCATGCAGTGCTTGAAATGCGTTATCTTAGCCACAATGTTCCTCGCAGATATATGTCAAATATAGCAGTTTTCTAAAATTCAAGTTGACAGAAGGAAGACGCTTAGCACATGTTAAAAACTAGATAGAGGGAGTTTATTCCAGCTATATATTCTCTTAGCATCAGAAGTTTTGTTTAAAATAATGCATAAAAGAAACACAAATGAAATTATCGAGCCATCACTTACAAGCAAATAAAATTAATCCAGCACAAACTCACAAGATAGCGCTGATCCTGAGAAAGGGATGTGTCGGTAACTGTCCAACGCAAACTTTTAGCAAGAATGTTCTTCTGAACTTTCCAGCCTCTGTCCACATTGTATATTCTAATATTGCTTCCCTGAAAGCAAATATTCACAATTATATTAAACCAAACCTATTACTACCTATAATCCAATCAATTCAATGTCAAGTCAATCTCACTCAGAAATAAGACAATGAACAAATACCTGAAAGCTGGCAACAAATAAAGAACCGTCAGCTGAAAATTGAGAAACGTAGGCCCGGCTGCTCATCTGGTCCACAGGCCAAGGACCATTTACCGGCAAATATCTGCTAAGCAAGTGACAACGATCAGCTGACGAGAATCTTCCTCTACCTGAATAATTACCTTCTCGACCTGCCAACATCTTCACTGGGGAAACCAGTAATCGCTGCTTTCCAGGCATGAGTTTACGCAGTCGTTCATGAGGCCCTGATCTGAGGTTTGTAAGCTGGGCAATCTCGTGGTCCAAATTACGCAATGCTTTGTTGGGACTATTACTACTACCAGCTTTATTGGTGACATTACCGCCATCAAACAACTCGGATTCTATCTCCAGCCTACTCATGGCGTACCCCATTTCATCAATGGCAACCCCCTTGTCTGTAGCATACATTTTTTTTAATATAAAAGCACTGCCAATATTTTCTTATTACTAATGCATGTACATATCCGCTAACCCTTCATACCAAAGTACATTTTTTTGGGTTCATAATATGTCAAACCTGAATATATATATATATATGTATATATATTGGGTATATGAAGAGTTTTAGAAAGCCAAAAACAAAAAAGGGATTTGTAATAGACAAACAAACTCATAATCAATGGTCAAGACAATGAATTTCAGCACAGTTTGACCCAATTTTAAGTCACTTTTCATCCCCAGAAAAAAGGTGTAAGAAAACCCAAAACAATGAACAGTTTTTGCCTTTTAATTAGCTAAAAAATTGGCTTATTTGTATAGTCTAACACCATAATTTTAGTGATGAAGCATGAAGTATTTAAACCAACCCAGTTCCTAAAACAAGCCAGAAGGTAAATTTTCTTCTTTAGTTACTCAGAATCTGTTACGGTTACTACCAAGTCAAATTGTTTGCACAGAACAAATTACTTATAAAACAAAGATTCGATTGTCAAACAAAAAGAAAAAAAAAAAAAACCAAAACTTACTTGAAACATAAGCAACAACTAACAAGACAAATGAATACCAAATGAAAGATTATAAAGGCATAAAGTAAAAAATAAAAATGATAAAAATAAAATAAAATAAAGAGTTGGAAGGTGGATAAGAGTCAAGCTAACCTTTTTTTGTACTGTTAAAGAGACTTGAAGTCTTTAGATACTGCTAAGATTCGTTCAGATTAGTAGTTTGCCGGCAATGTTATACACTGATTTTTTTTTCTTTTGGGGGGGGGGGGGTGGAATATAATTTCTGGGTTATGAGTTTGGGTTTGTTGATCATTGGAGTGAGTGCAATAAGAAAAGACCTAATTGCTTTAAATCTTGACACGTGTCCCTATGACATGTTGACGTTGAACTTGCGCTCTTAAAACTTTTTATGCATGTCATTCCAAGTTTTTAACTTTGTCATTTCACTTTTCACCTCTGTCTCATCCAAATCTCAACAGTAAAAGTTACATTTTTTTTCTTTCCCCATAACAAAACATACCAAAATCAGTGTATTCTTCCCTAGTTTAATACATAAATAATCAACTGTAAAAAAAAAAAAAAGGTTAGCATTTTTGGCCAAAAAAACACTTAATTTATCTGAAATCAAATTAAAATCGTTTTTATAGCAACTTCGAAGTCACTCTACCGACAGTAATTGAATGAAAATAACTGCACATAATTTTTTCTTCCATGACTGAAAATAACTTCTCAATACTTTGATATAGATCTTCTGAATGTGCCAGTTGCCACCCACTTACATAACATTTTTCTGTTTTCTTTTCTCTTTGGATATACACACACACACACACACACACAGAGGGAGTTGGATCATTAGCTACTTTAACCACATTTAAATTTCTTCTTTTTAAAAAATTAATAGATTTAAACATGAAATTGAAAACTTAAACTGACATTATATATATTGCGGTAATCGTCATTTTCACTGTTATTATGGTGTAAATAGAGTCAATTTATTTTGGTCCTCAAAGACAATAGGTCAAAATTTCTTTATATTTTCACCCAGTTTTTGTCAATTGCCAGTTTGTCACTGCAATGAAGCAGGTTTAAACGACCGGGTTTGTTTCAGGTGCACCGCCTTATACCCTACCCGGTTTCTCGAACCAATAGGCAATAGGAATAGCAATGTTAAAAATGTAAGATTCGAGGAGTTTCGACTTTCGATCTCACAATCGTCTTGTTCACTTAAGGCCCTCCTTAAACCTTAAACCAAAACCATGTTTCCATTATCATCCGAAAGAAGCATGTGTTCAAAATCTCGAATGTATGCAGCCCAATCAGAGCTGCCATCGAATCTCCACTGGCAACCGTCAAAACCCAAAAACCCTTTAATCCCAGGAGTATTTAATCTTCCCAAATCCTCTATTTGCAGAATTTATCGAGTCTCTAGTGCTCCCACCAAGCACTCTCCTCTGCCCTGTAAAATTTCCCAGCAACATTATCGACTTGTTCATTGAAAAGCTTCCTCAGGTGGAGCCCCCATCAGATCCCAAAGAAGATCGGACCCTGGCTGGAAGTGATTAAGTTGAGGAATAAATTGGTAACGAGTGTTGATTGTTTACAGGAAGTAATGAGGGTTTTCGTCTTTGTGGTTTTTGTTTTAATGCCCAGACAGTGGTGTTTCAGTCAGAGCTCCAGTGTGGGCAATGGTAGTATGTATTTTTTTTTCATATTAGGCTGTTTCTTCAGGCATTTAATTGGAGGAGAAAAGAGGCAAGAGTAAGTCTATCAAATGACTGCGGAAGAATATGCTACTGGCATCACCATTTCTAGTAAGATTAAGAACGTAAATCTTGCATATGAGCTCGTTGCGGAGGCTGCTAGTAAGCTGCTCAAGAAAATGTATACTTAATTGTGCTAATGAGTGCCTATGTCCAACCTTCGATTGTAACATATAACATTCTTATATCAGTCTTTGATAGTTTGATGCCGATGGATCACATGGAGACAACACTCCAGGAGGTTCAAAATTTAGATCTGTCCCCTAATATAAGTACCTATAACAAATTAATTGCGTCATATGTGACTACTTGGATGTGGAAATTGGAATATCATGGAAAGAACTTTTCTTTGTTTTCATTTGATGAAAGCTGTACTCGATAAGCCAGATATTAGTAGCACTGACTTGCCGATGCTTCGAGGATATGCAAACTGGGGGAAATTGAAGAGACATACCGAATTATAAAGCATCGCATTGATGACAAGGAAATGCGATTGATGGGAACCATGATATGTGCACAGATTGTAGGCGTTCTGTCTAGGACAGGACTGAAAAGATTTAGGAACTGGTAAGGCTAAGTCCAGAGATGAATACGGACCTTGGTTGAATGTGTTGTTGATTAGACTTTATCCTCTGGAGAATCATATAGAAAGTATGAAGATCTTGATTAATAAGGCCTTTGAACTCAAGACTTCAGTATCGTCCATACGTTTGATGTGTTGCATTATCACGACTTACTTCCAATACAAAGCTGTTGACCAACCGGCAAATTTTATAAAGTGCGCAGAATGTGCTGGATGGAGAATCTGCGAGTCTTTGTACCGCTGCAAAATGGTCATGTATGGATTAAAGAAGCACTCAGATGAAATGGAAAATGTTTTTAATGAGACGGATAATGTCAAACCGGCTCACTCATTTTTGATATTGTACAAGGCATACTCTTTTTTTGGTAACAGACATAAGGTTGAGCAAGTAGTAGGATTGATCTGCAAACCTGGCTACAGGATTCCATTTGAAGTATGCGTGTGTGCATATATATATATATATATATATATATAAACATCTTGTGCAGCAATATTCCAGCAGAAATTGCAAGAAACATTACAGCCAATCAGCATTTCCGGAATCATGGTAACAACACTGAAGAGAGATTTCATATTACCCGTACGTGCATATCTTTCCTCGGTAAAACTCTTGGTAGACATTCTCTCCCAATTGATTGGTATTTCATGAAAGGTTGGCAGTAAGCTGGGTTCATATTACTCCTAACAACTTTTTCTCCCTATAAAATTTAAAGTAAGACCCTTCAAGAACCATGCAAAATGTGAACATTCCTGTGAATTATATGTTCATACTTGTGAAGAGTTTGGATTTTATAATAATAAATTGTCGTTTATTTGATTTCATGTAGTTGAATACTATAAATGAATTAATTGTTTTAGTCCGCCTCTTACTTGGTTTGATCTCTTCTTTTTTTCTTGTTTGTGGAAATACTAAAAAGCCTCAACTGATGCATGATGCTGGCGTATGTTGAATTTCATACCTGATTTATACTTCGGTTTTATGCATAACCTTGTCCAATAGGGTAGACTTCTTTTGGATTGGAGGCCCGAGTTTTTGCCGGCAATGCTTGGTGTAACACGTTAAGGCCTGGTCATGTTTTGATGGGGTTTTGGGCTCGTGATTTCCCTTATTACTTTGTTTGAGAAATGATCTTTCGTTTTATTTTTATTATAATTATATTTAAAATATTATATATATTTATATAAATCTTGATATATTAATAATTTGTATTATATAAATTTTGAAACGTTTATGTATTTTTGCCATGTTTTAGTTTTTTCTTTTTTTGGTACAAATTTCATGCACAAATAATTTCAGTCTACCAACAAAAACTTACTTCATTGGATCTTCTTCTTCTTGATATGGAAAGAGTTTGTCAGTACAATCGGATCCAGTGTTGCTGTCGTGACAGTGGACTCTTGGAAAAACCAGTTTAAAAAACTTAACCCCCAGATTCAGTCAAGATTCAGCTGAGGCCTGAGGAGGTGTTTTCAGCTTTAAAAATATGCATTTTTTACAGTTAACATGTTTTCCTACTTTAGGGAACCATACCCTTGGTCTTAACCCCATTTTGCTTCCCAGATTTTTACACCCTCGAAATTTGGTTGGAACAACATTGAACTATGTCGGACCAATGCTGAGAAGAAGATCAACAAAACTGCAAAACCGTCTCTGTAACATTGCAGGAAACATGCGGAAACATGTTTGAGAAGGAAGAAACACGTTCTTCTTCTTCTTTTTTTTTTTTTTTTTTTTAAAAGAAAAGTATAACACTAACTAGGGTGATACATAAAAAAGCAAAATATAATTAATGTACTTTTTCTTTTACTTGTGTAAAAATAATATATTAAAATTTTTTTCAAATTAATGATAATAATAATAATTTCAGAGAAGAAAAGAAAGGGACCATACTTTAAAAAAGAAAAAAAAAGAAACAAAGAGCAAATTAAAAGAAAACACACAATCACTTGACTTAACCACATACATAAAAAACAAACTTCTTTCTTAAATGCTTTTGTCTTTGATGGTTGTTGGATTGCTGCAATCTTTTCCATCCTTTATTCTTTAAAATAATAATAAAAAAAAGGGCTTTGTTCTGGAAATTTTCATTTTTCTCTTGTGAAGTCACAACTCCATTTGATGAAAAAAAAAAGAAACAAAACGAAAAACCCTTTACCCTGCTTTTTAATGGAATATTCTTTACCTTATAAACATATATATATATATATATATATATATATATAGAATGGCAAAACAAAATTGCATTTTGATTGAAGTAAAAAAAATTAATTTCTTTCTATTAGGATTACCTTTTGGAATTGGGAAATGCTTAAAAAATATTGTTGTAGTAACAAAAACTGGAAAAACTTTGCCCTTTGTCCTTATAAAAAACACTTCAAATTTAATAATTTTTTCCCCCAAGTGGCTGCTGGCCTTTCACTTTCACATCATTTTTTTCACATTGTGTTTTTTTATTTTCCTAAATTATTTTATGAATTTTACTAACAAATATTTTTAAATATTTTTTTATAATTACTATATATGTAATAATATTTACATCCAATACATTAAAAATGATAGTAAAATTATCGAATACAATATATAATATAAATAATATAATATAATGTTATTCCTATAAATAAAATATTAACTAATTTAAAAAATAATCATTAACCAAATACTAAGCAATCTTTTTTCCATTTCCCCTTTTCAGGCTTTATTTCTATAATTGTCAGCCTTCGTGTTTTATTTTTCTCATGTTTTATTCTTGTTGTCAACTATATATTCTTTTGTATCTATCACTTAATGTTTTAGAAAAAAAAAAAAAAACACTTTCAATGTGTTATAAAACCTACATTGATTGACATACCCAGTTATCATTACAACTCCAAATATCATTTAAAAGGTTTTTTTTTTTTTAAGCTTAAAATTTCATGTCAATGATTTTCTTTTATCTAAAAAAAAAATTTAAAAATAAATCATAATTCTTAATAAAAAAAGTTTTTACCTTTTTTTTAATTCACTTTCAAACGTAACGTGGGATTAAAGTTTGTTAAATAATGGTCAAAATTTTTAATGCAATAATGCAATGGTCCATCGTTTATTGATAGAGTGATGGAACTTTTCTTAGTATGAGGCTACAAAAATAAAATAAAATCAAATGATGAACTTAGGGTATAAAAGAAAGATTAGCGTGAAAGAGGCCAGAGTTTGAAGTCGGCAAGCAATGACCAAATAAAGGGATTAAAGTAAGAATATAGTGAGGCAACTGACCAAAGTAGATTAAGGATTTTGTCCCTAATTGTGATTAAGTAAAAAGGCAATTTGTTGATAATGACGCCAATTTTTGTCGTATTATTATAGAATAATTTTCAAAGACAAAAAAACAGCTAATTTACAATGCCAGCCATAGCCCACAGCTTTTGTAGTAAGACAATGAATTATTGGGGGCAAAAAAAAAAAAAAAAAAGGTAAAATCCATTGGCCATTGATAAGTTAAACAAGAAAACTAAAAAGAATAAAACTAATAATAATAATAATAATAATAATATTTTGTTGATTGGAAAATGTAAAATAAAAAACTAAGCATATATTCTAAGCAATGGCCTAGAAAGTCAATTAAAAACAGACAAGGTTCCATGTCTTTATCCAACTTTAGTCGCTCCTAACCACTTGGTGCCCATTAAAATAAACCATCCAATAGCCTGAAGTTTTAATTTGGATTTTTTTTCCCCTTAAAAAATTATTCAAAAGTGGCCCTTTAAACTAAGAGTACTTCCAAAATTTCCAATCACTACTTAGAGTTTCCTTCCGCCCATCAAAAAAAAAAAAAAAAAACCCCATTTCCCCTTTATTAACCCACAAAAAATTTAAAAATAAGATGAGAATATGAAAAGAATTATAGATATATATATATATGTTAAAATTTAAAATTTAAAATTATTAAATATAATTTAAAAATAATTTTATAAATTAATTAAATTGAATATCAAATTCAATTTTTTTTCTTTGCATTTGATCATTCATCCCAATTGATGCGGGAAAGATGGGCGATTTGGACTGTCAATTCAATCATTTCTTTGGGCGTGCTTTCATTGTATTTACATCTAAGCTTTTCATTCACCAGCAAACGTTTTAAGTTTTGGCCTTTGAATTTTGAAGCAAAAATCCTTTAGGGGAAACAGCTACCTAATTGGCATTCAATCAACTCACTACTAATATTAATCATCTAATTCTTTATTTTTATTAAAAAAAATCTAAATTATGAAGTAGTTGAATTTTCTATTTAAATGACAAGTATTTATTAGAGTGGAAATGATTGGCTAATAGTTAGTTGGAAATGATTGAAGCATACAGAGGATGAAGTGTTGCATAATTAAGATGTGTCATGGCTCTCATCTCCATGTAAAGCCAAAAATCATTTCATTTTCTAGGGGTTTGAAAGCTAACCACTAAACTTTAACTTGGTAAACAAGTATCTACCCCTTTAAGACATTTTATGGCAAAGATCAAAACAAAAGTTAGATTCAAAATTGTAATATTTTAATTTGATTTAGATTATTTTTTAAATTACGTAGTAAGATTAAAAAAAAAAACCAAATGGGATATAATTATATTATTTTAAAAGTTCAAAACATTATAAATTAAACTGAAATAATTAAACAAAAATTAATCCATTGTCAACCTAGTTTCAGCAGGCAACAAGGTAGCAAAGTTAAAGACTTGAGGTTCAAACTTCAACCATGCTAATAGATAAACCTCATGATACGAAGAAAAAACATATACAATTTTTATGGACAAAAGAAATCATTGTCCTCAGAACACTATAGATCCAAGTACTTCACCATCTGTAATTATCAAGTGCAAAAGAGTACTTAGCCAATTGCCATGCCTAGTAGAGACAAAGGTGTTGCTTGCCTGAAACCTACCTACCGATGGTAGGTCTTCATTTCATGTCATCCCCTTTGGAAACAGTTAAGTGCTTGTTGAATAAGGCAAAAATGCTTCGTAATTCCAGTATCACATTCTAATTTTCTATAAAATAAAGGATCTGTTTCTTCATAACAAGTGGCATACAATACAAAGCCAAAAAAAAAAGAGAAATTTTGGCTGTTCAAGAGAGTTTGATGCCCAGAAGCAAAGTTAGAAAGAGAAAAAAAATCTTTATATTAACTGTAGAACATAATAAAGTATAACATACAAGTGTCATAACATGATGGACGGATATATTCTATTCCTTGTTCTGAAATTAGCTCTAACAGTTTCCTAAAAACAATTTATAAACCACCAAAGATTACCCTTAAACTTCTCTCTTCCCCTTTATTCGTGGCCGGAAGCTGACCGGGTAAGCCTTTTATATAACCGGTGGCTATGTTGAATGCATGAATTGCATAAACAAAGTTCATATCCTTGGAAGTTGGAACCACTGAATCAGGCCTTCTCGCAAGAATTATCTTTTTATCCATCTAAAACGCCATAGGAATTCGTCTTTGGAGTGAGAACAACCGGTCCGCCCGTGGGTCAAGTAACTCCATCACCACCACTAAAGGTAATACAAAATAAGAAGTAATAAGACTACACAAGCTTTATATTATAACTACACACCATCACTTCGAAAGGGAAAAAACCGAGTGAATTTGTCAAGCTTTGTTACGTATTGCTGCCTGTAGTTAAGAGTTTAAGTAGAGACTATTAACAGTTAGAATTCACGAAGTTCTTGATCTCCTCCATGAGGCAATAGAAGTGATCATTATTCGGCAAGAAGTAGAATCCAATTGTGGCCTTCTCTAGGAAAAGAAGTTTCACTTTTTGACCAGATTTTTTAAGTCCTTCAACGTATGCCAATTGCCAATCTTGAATTAGATCCAAACCAGCCACAACAACAAGACTCTTGGGAAACTTGAGTCCTTCAAGGCTTCTGCCCCTAGGACCGAATGGATTACAAGCAGGATGGTCTCTATCTTCCCCTTCAGGAAGATAAGCTCTCCAATACCAATCACGGTCATGCAGGGTGACAAAATACTTCCCATCCAATCTCTTTTCCGATTCCGTTCTCCTCTGCCCTCCAAACATCGGATGAAGAAGAATGTTACCCAATACCTCAACATCGGCTTCAGCTGCTCTCACGGCCACATGGTGAGCGATATTTCCACCAGAACTATCTCCAGCCAAGTAGACATAGACTTTAGAATCCTTTCCACTTTGAAGCCAAGTTCTTGATTTAACCCACTTAAGGGCTGACCACCCGTCATCATAGGCGCAAGGATATCTACATTCAGGTGATCGACGATAATTTACAGACACCACAACAGCCTTACAAATGCTAACAAGGCGGCGACAGAAGGTGTCATATATAGCAGTATTGGCAGAGGAATGAGTGAAGCTTCCACCATGGAAGAAGACTATAACCGGAACAATCTCAGTGCTGCTCAAAGGTTTTTCAAGGTCCACAATGCCCCATTGAGCCTCGTTCTGAGAAGATGGCTGATAAACCCTGTTAAGAAGGCCGGTGGCTCCGTCGACATGATCAAAGGAGAAAACCCCATCAACTGGGATGATATTGGCAGGGACCCTGCGGTCAAGGAACTCCGATAAATCTCTGTTGAAGGTTCCATCTGGACGGCGCTGTAAATTGTATGCAAGCTTGAAATTAGAAATGAGGACCCATGTATTCAACGGAACAACCATCTACAAAAGAAAACAATAACATAAAATCCAAGCAATTAGGAGCTTTGATCATGAATAATAATATGCTTAAAAACTTTGAAAACTGAGACAGGCTGATCATATTGCAAAGCAGAGAAGAATATCACCCAGAAAACCCCATAGAGCAGAAAGCAAAATTGTGGGATGAGGACTATAAACTTAGTACCAAAGAAAGAAAAAGAAACAGTGGCGGCCAGAACACAACTTCAATATCTTCAAATCAAACTTAATTTTCGAACCTTTTCTTGTACCAAATTATTGTTGCACACACCAAACTAGGCTGTAACTTAAAAGGACGATAAATTCAATCCAGACATTAACATTTTGAAGAAAACAAAAGTAAAATCAAAACAATCCCACAAATTATTCCATCAAGAACAGCTCATAATTAGACAAAAATTCGGTTAAACTCCGGCCCTCCCCGTAAAAGGTCAAATCTTTGGAACCCAAGTAGGAAAAAAAATACCTCATAACACCAACTAGCTAGAAATAAAAAATGGTTGGAAACAATCAAAGCCATCAGAACAAATATCACCATTTAATCTTCCAAAACAAAAAGAAAGAAGAATACCTTGGATTCATTGAGGTTGACTTCATTGCTACCAGCCATGGCAGAACAAAACCAGACTGAATACCCCAAGAAGGAAAAAAAAAAAAAAAAGAAGGAAAAGATTTAAAGAAACCCCACAAAGGAAATGAAAACGAATCTTCAAAAAGACAGCCTCACTAAGAACAAGAAACTAAAGTAAGAGTGTGTACGTTGTATTTGCCCCTCCCTTCTTTTATTATCTGGTTTCTTGGGATGTCTTTTCTTTGTACTAGAGTCTCTCCCCTCTGCTACCTTTGATTGATTCCTCGTTTCAGGTTTTTTTTTTTTGGGGGGGGGTATGAACAAGAAGAGACACTTCCTTTCTGAAAAACCACCAAGAAAATATAAAGAGAGAGAAATGGAATGAGAAAGACTATCAGACACCGTTCTTCAAAGAGAAGAGAAAATAACAGGGCGAGAGGGCAAAGATATCAATTTCTCTATGTTAAACAAAAATAAGAAAGTACATAAAATAGAGAGAGAGAGAGAGAGGGGAAATGTTTCAAGAGAGTCAAAGGAAGGAGGAAAGGAGGCGGACGGCGACAAAAGAGACGACAAAACGGGGCGGCCAAATTAAATTGTTTTTGTGAGTCCTATCTTACGACTAAACCCAAAAATATTACATATGATGATAAAATTATAGTATATAAATAAAAAAATTATATAATAAAATTTAGATAATATTAAAAATTATTATTCAATACATTATTAAAAAAATATAAAAATTTTACAAATAAATTATTTTAATAATATATATTTTATTTAAATTTTTTATTTATTTAAACATATTTTTAAAAATATGTCTTTTCATTAAATTTTTTTGTGAAAGTTTTTACAATATCAAATAATTGTCAAAGTATAAACTAACTTCTTCTGTTTTTTTTTTTTTTTACTTCAATAAAAGAACTCATTCTTTCTATGTAAATGTTTCATTTTATATATTATTATTATTATTATTATTATTATTATTATATGCTACTCCCATTGCTACCTACGATTTAATTTTTTTTCTCATTTTCAATTTAATTTACGTGAATCTTGATAAGTGAAAACTATCAGAGGTGTGGCTATGGCTATTGCCACACTTTTTCTTTTCCCTTTTTTTTTCTTTTTACTTATAATTTATCTATCTCTTTTCTTTGAAAATAAGATGCTTTTATTTACCTAAAACCTCAGCATTTTATTAATTTAATTAAACATTGAAAGCATAATACTTTAATTTACCTTTAGAAATGTAGGCCGTCATTTAATATTTTTTAACCAACTAAATATTCTTTTTTTTTTCCTAAAGATAAATGATGACATTTTCAGATAGTAGTATTAGAGAAAAAAATAAAAATAATAATTTATATTATTAAAAATGAGTAAATTGATGTCATAAATTAATAAAATATTAATTTAATAAAAAAATTTACCCTAAAATTAAATTAAAATAATAATTTTAAATATATTTACCTATTTGCATATTTAAAATTTAAAAATACTTAATTTTAAAAAATTACTCATTTTTTCTTAAATAACTATCCTATTCTAAAATTTACCCACTCAAATTTAAAATATTTTTTTTACATAAAAAATTATTCACTAATTTTATTTTTAAAAAATTTTACTTATATTTGTATATAATAATTTAATAATTTTTTTATTTTTATGTTACTCATGAGTGCGTTGGATTTAAATTTATATAATAATTGGATTGTGAGAAAAAAAATTAAAGGGATAATTTCACAAATTTCGTATATTCTTCATTCCATAAAAAAATTGTACTTGAAGCTTAGATGCTGGAATAGGATATGACCGATATTTTCAGGAAAAATATGAAAAAAGAATGGAGGGGGAAGTACTACCTCAGAGATCAGACAGTTTCTGAAATTTTTTTTTAAGAAAAAAAAAAGCTTCTGGAAATAACCAAAACCTAGCCCTGCCGATAGCTGTTCGGAACAGAAATTTTCGCTAAAAAACAAATAAAAAAAAGGATGAGGAGACAAGAGTTTCCTGCGTGCGGCCGACGCCAAGGCACGTGGCGACAAAGGGTTCCGTCTCGACTCTTTTAGTCTTTTTGCCCAAAACCCTCTACCGAAATCCCGAAGCTACCCCCCCTTTCTCCAAGAAAACCACGAAACAGCCACTGAGAACGACACTCTTTTTGTCCGGTAGCGGAAAGCGCGTGACGGCATGTTTTTTGTCAGAGCCTGAGAGATGAAGTCTTTTTCCTCAGTTCTTTTTCTTTTTATTTATTTATTTTTTTTTTTGGGTTTTCTTGTCTTTCTGCTTTTCTGGTATCATCTAACGTGGGCTTTGGATTTTGTCGTATTCCACGGAGTATGCATATCTATCAATCGTGGGATTTGGCCACGTGTAATTCTCTGGATGCTCCCGTTATTTGAAGGGCCCCACGTGAACACACTCCCTTAAACGTCTCGACGATCAAATCAAATATGAAAATTGAAAAAAAAAAAAAAAAGGCCCTAAAATGTGTGGGACCCGCAGAGATTCAAGGACCCATGTTGGGCAAAAAGCCCTCTGGGGTCGCCACGTGTTCTCGCGTCAGCTTGCGTTTTGGGTTGATCGATAGATTTTTTTTCCCTCTGTCAAATATAGGTGCTCCGACCAATGAATCTCCGCCGCTGGTTTTGGTCGATAAAGTGATCAAGGCTAGCTAAAGGCTGCTAGCGCCGGATTCAGATAGAAATAATGTAAATCGCAGAGCGAGGGAAAGAAGACTTTTAGTTTTTTTTTTTTTAATTAAAAAAATCATTGTTAATTAATTTTTCAAAAAAAAAATGTTTTTATTTAATTTTTAATATAAAATTAGTTTATAAAATTTATATTTTATTTTTTAAAAGTTTATTTTCAATTTTTTTATTTTCTATTTAGAATTTTCTTTTTTATGTTTCAAATTTCACAACAATGTCACGTAAACATCATGTGTATGTCATGTTGTCATTTTAATGAGATATCGTATGATATATGAACTGTTATGTCACATGTTAGCGTGTGATTAGATGAAACCTACAGCAATTATCTTTGTATTAATATTAACCACCAAATTATCAATGATAATATTTCATATCTAGAAATTTAAAGTAAAAATACTATATTAAGAAAAGAATTCAGCTTTGATACATTGACATTAAAGTTATTATTTTTATAAATAAAATTAAAAGATAAATATATATTTATATTTTTTATTTATTTTTATAATTTTTTTACTATATTTTAAAGATTGAGAGATAATAAATTTAAATTTTAATATAATTAATTTATATAATTATTTTTTAAAAAATATTTTATAAATTAATTTAAAAACATTATTTATAATGTTTCTGTTAAGGTTTTTTTTTTATATAAAAAAAATCTAAGAGATAGTTTCTCTTTAAAATATTCATAAAAATGCGGCAGCAGCCGAGGAAACGAAACAAAATGGAAAACGCCGGATACTTTATCGCAGACATGCTTAATTGTACTAAAGCCATTCTAGACCGTTGATTAAAAATGCCAATATATAATATTATTCCTAAGATTCTTCATTTAAGTACCCAATTGTCATAGATTTTCTTCTATTTTATTCTTTCTTCCATTCTTTTTCCAATCCCAAGTTTTTCTTTTCTTTTCCTACTGGCCTCGACTTTGTCTAAACAAATGAAAAGGGTAAGCAGAACAAACAAGTTTTTTTTATCAACAATATTGATTTAAATATTCATGGTGATGATGGGATGACAAAAACAATAAGAAAAATATTTCAACAATTTCAACTATTTAATAGATTTTTCAAATATGAGGAGTGAACCAAATTAGATAGTGCTATTGCTAATAATTCAAAACATGTCATCGATGAGATATGTGTTTATTGACACATGTTGCACGTAGTTTATCTTGATCTTCTTTCAATGTTGGTTCTTGACCAAACTTATAAAATAAGTAAAGAATAATCCAAACACTAAAAGCCAAAATGTCACCCTCAAATTCATCGATTTATTCTAATATTAGAAGAAATTTTCAAAGTGATATTATCTTATGCACGCCTTGTTCTAAGTTATTGATTATTTTATATTTAAATTAAAATTTTTTTATTTATTATCAATTGATATTACATTAAATATTTAATATCATATCAAAGCTTCGATTTTATTTTGTTATTTATTCATCTTACTTTCAATTTATACTCTATTACGAGTTTATCTTATATGTTTTTTGAAATTTGTCATGTAAGCCCAGTTTCATATTCTTTTTTTTTTCTTTATTATCACCAAAAATTTAATTTCAGTATATATTAAAATTCCATTGGTATTTCAAAAATTAAAAAAATAAAAATAAAATTATAATATTAAAAAATTATAAAATAATGAAATATTATTTTAAAATCACCTATAAAAAATAAAACTTATAAAGGAAATTTTAAAATAAAAAAATACATAGTGGCAATGAGAGGGGAGAGGGGATGATTGATTGTCGTGTACGAAGGTGGCTAAGCATGTGCCACGCACAACCCCAATACCAAACATTTTGTCGCCGTGTTGCTTTGTAACTACTCCTCTCTTTTAATATTTTATTTATTTATTTACATATAATTGTCCTTTTTTACTGTCTAAATATAAAAGTCTTACAATTTGGAGAACTCTGTCCTAAAAAATTACAAGTAATTAGTGCACGTTACTTGTAATATGATTGGAGTAGTATTTATTAATTTGAATTTATTAAACAATTAATGTCAAATAAATAAGCTCTATGGTTTTAAATACTTTACGGTGGTGTATGGACCGACCGAGACAATGAAAATAAGCACAGCTAAAAACCCTATCTTAAAAAACATTTGGTAATAATTTATACACAAAACTATTTTTATTACCACTCGTTTTGACTTAAAAAAATAAAAAAGAAAAAACTTGTTAATTATTAACAAATCGCAAATCTTAGACAAATCTAAAAGGGACGTAGGCTAAGGCCAGGTTGTGTCACCCTAATTTTGAGTTAGGGACAAAAACTATGTTTAATGACTTACAATGTAATATTTTTATTTGAAAATTAAATAAAAAATGAATCAAATAATATTTTATGTAAATTGAATTGACTTAGTCAAATTTTATTAATCAAGATTAGTTTAATTAATTGACTTTTAAAAATTTAAATTTTATAATAGTTTTTAATTCTTTCACTAAGTTAATAATAAAATATTTATTTTTATATTAAAATAATTTTAAAAAATTAACCAAAATATAATCTACTAATTATAGGTTTTTTTCTTAGCTCTCTGTCAAAATAGGGAATATCTTTGGTCCGCTGAAATGTCAAGAACAAATTCCCAAAAAGATTAAATTAATAAGAAGGTAAAAACAAAAAAATAATAATAATCATGTGCGTGAGAACCTAATTAAAACCTTTGAATATATATTTTTCAATAGTCGGAATAACTAATAAGAGGAAAACTTTCTAAAAAATTTGTCATTTTATCAACATCCTTTTGGAACTTTTGATAGAAGAAATATGGAAAAAAAAAAAAAAAGGTTAGAGAGGCAGCAGACTTCCAAATGTTTCATAGGTTGAATACCAACTTTTTGAAGATTAAAAAACTCAAAAGAAAATTAAGAAAAAAAAGATTTGTCTTTCCATTTAATTAATTAGAAAAAAAGAAAAAAAAAGATATGTTTTTGGCAGCCTTGCCTACTTAGTTGCCGTTTTATTAAATAATAGATATGTTACCTCCACTAGATAATAACAAAGCAACTCGAATATTGTGGAAAAATTTTGGGAATCGGA
>JBBYHK010000006.1:760832-775622 GCA_038382065.1 Adansonia grandidieri
GTCATTTAGATATTAAATAACATGCTACGTGAATTAATAACTTTAATTCCTCGTTTGATGGATAAGCAGAATATTATCAATTGGGAAGGATTAGTTGTATAACTAGATGTTTAGTGCAATAGAATACGACAAAACATGTTGGCTATGATTAATTGTATGTTTAGACTCAAACATGTTGGAAAAAGAAAACAAAGAGTGTGCTGGGTGTTGCCTTCACGTTAATTATTAATGCTTAATCTTCCATTCGCCTTCTCTATGGTCAGAAGTCAAGTTCAAAGCCCAAAATAAAGGAAAAAAACAAAACATTTTCTTAACAAAATGCTGATACCATGTTGCAGCTCAATACCCAAACTTTGGGTTCATCAAACTGTACTTTGCTGTATAATTGCTGGATGATTGATGGTCATAATATTTTTATATAAAAGAAACTGTATTTTAGAATAAGTGAAAGAATTATTGATATTTATATTTGAATTTTAAATTTGTTCAATCAAATTTTCTTTTCCATGGATGTTGGCGATGTCAACGGTAGTGCTAGTAAGACATCAATTCTTGTTGAAGTAGAAGAAAGAGAACGAGGAGTTAAAAGAAAGGAAAATTACCTTTTTTTTTTTTTTTTGAAGTAAAAGGAGGGGAAAGTTTAGGTTTAGCTGTGGGAACGGAGAGGTGAGGGCTGGGCATTGGATACTGGTTTGTAAGGGTAGATAGGATAAACGGGTATTCAACGTAAATTATAAATATTAATTATTCTTTGGGCTAAGTTGGATCTGAGTTTAATTATTTGTTTAAAGTTTAATCATTTTAAATTAATTTTTAATTTTATTCAGCTCACTTTTCAAATTTTAAATTTTTATTTAAATCTTTTTAAATGTCATTAAAAAGATAATCAACCTCTTGAATAAGTTTCTATCTACTTCAACTCATAGATTAAAAGCAATAGTAATAATTAAAAAAAATGTTTAGGACCGATAATATATCTCAATTCATTAAGCAAAAGCTGATTGAGAGGGTGAAATGGAGGTGCAGACTGTAATTCAATGAAATGGTGAAATGAAGAAATGCCTTCTTGAGGCAACTGGATGAGAATAAGAACGTCGCAAATAGTTTTTCCGAGGAAGCAGCTAATGAAATATACTAAAGTGATCATGCAAGTCCATGAAGTTTTGCTCAGCCTGTTGTTTCCCTTTGCAGATAAACGAGAATTCTGCCTTAAGAGTACAAGTGAAGGCCTTCGGGCTTATCATCATAGGGCTTTGTACAAAGAAGAATGTAGCAGAAAAAGAATGTCAGAAAGCAGCTGACGGGGAAATGATAAGTAAACTCGTGGAGTCTCAACTGATACTGACCTTTCATCTTTGAAAGTAATAATAAAAAGTTAAAATAAGTGTTTTAATCTCTTGAAAATTTTGATGCGGTAACTCATTGAGTTGAAAGTTAGCTTCGAACTAGTTCAACGAACATCTTTCTTCTTTATATGTTAAATAATTAAAACTTATCTATCATAATTCGATTCTTAAAATAGCATGAAAGTAAAGTTCAAATTAATGCCGATGTCATGTGGGATTTCAAATTCTAAATTATTACTATGTGAAAGACATTACGATAAGTACTATCTGTATTAGTAAAATAATTCTTGACCATCAAAATTATTTTTAATAAGGTTTTTATTTTCAAGAACAAATTCAAATACGCAATTTATCGAATAATATTATTTTAAAATAATTATATGAATTAATTTTAAATCTGGATTTATTGCAATTTGCAAGACTCTTATGTTAACTTTATTTACGCAGGACAGTTGGAACCGGAAGATTTCTTGTAAATCTGAAGAGTATATCCAAATACTGTAAACTGTAGCTAAAAGTTACTATATTTGGCCGCCTACTTCCTCTCTCCTTTGTCAGAAAATGCCAGAGAAGTTTGTTAGCTGGCTTCTGCTTTGTTAATTGGCTGAGGCTTACAGTCAGGACTCGGGACTAGAAATTAATGGATTGCATGAAAATCCTCAAAACATACAATTTACAATCTTTTTAAGTCCTGGAGAGAGAAAGAAAGTAAAAACCCCCAAAGATTGTTAAGAGAAAGCTGCAAAATTGCAGGAAAAGTAGATCGATTCATTTTATATAGAATTGGCAGAGGGGCAAAGAACTAAAAAATAGAGGTGGGAAACTGAAGAACATGAAGCAAATATTGAAATACTTAAAAAACTAGCAAAGAGGAATGCGCAAGTCCTAGGCTAGCTAGAAAAGAATAAGAAGAAGAAAGCCCAGACTCTAAGATGCTAGGCCGCCTTCCAAAACCAGCTGTTCTTGTGGACTATGGTTTTGATAAGCCCAGATTCAAGGATTTAAATTTCACTTATCAAATATATTTTTAATCGTTTCATATTTATTATAATAACATATTATCACAATTAATAGCAGCTAAAACCGCAAAATACCGAGAGTCTAAGAGGCTAGGCAGGCTTCCCAAAATAGCCTGTTCTTTTCCATCTCATTCATGGCTTTGGTTGAATCAACAGAAACAGGTGATTTCTTCTTTTCTTTTGCCAAACGCTGATCATCCCTGCATTTTTTATGCAAATGAACCTCCTTGGGCTGCTCTACCACCTCCCCATCTTCCTCATCTTCATTATCATCATTATCATCACCAACATTTCCTTTGTCTTCTAAGCTATTAACCTCTCTAACGCCAAGAACAAAACCAGACGTCGCATCACAGCTACACGACTCTGCATCATCATCATCTTCACCATGGTTGATACCAGACATGGCAGGATCAAAACACCCAGATTCCGAATCGCCTGTAGCCTCAAACAGCAAATAAGAAGAGACATCAACAACTTTATTACTTTTAATGTCCATATCTTTTTCAACACTAGAGACCAACACAAACAAAAAAGTTGCTGACTTTGTTTTGAAGTCTTTCCCTTATAAATCAGATTTTTTTTTTTGTAAACGTAACCTAAATAGCAATTAGAATATCAAGGAAGTGAAAAGAAAATAGCGGTGGCTTGTTGGCTGCTGGCCGCTAAAGCCGTGTTTGACGCTCGAATATTTGTGTTAGATATCAAAACTTAAGCAGGTTGGCAGTGGCATGCTAAAATTAAAAACTTCTATATTTTATATCATAGAGAAAGAACCTAGAGATTGATATTAAAACGCAAGTCACATCTGCCCTTTTCTATTCTAGAAGGAATGCCTTAGATATAGATAAATAAGAGTTAAGAATTGAGACCCACCCTTCTGGAAGAAAATCATATACATATACCAAATCTTCTAGAAGCAAAATGTCGACTCCCTCGGGTTTTACGTTTACCTGTTTTAGACTTTTTACGGCCTTTGACTCGAATTTTTGCTGTTCGTCTTACAGCACCAAGGTAAAACAAGTAACCCTCAGTTTTCCAGCTTGTAAAGATGAAATATCATGCTGACAATGATAGAATAATAACTCGACAGCCTACACCTGGAAAAATTAAAAAAAGAACTGCCTTGAATCATGATTGGAACACAGATCAACAAAAGTGACTCGGGAATTATTTTAAGATATACATTGGGTGACTTTTTGAGTCCATTTTCAACTAAACTTTTCAGGTTTTTTAAAAAAATCAAGAGCCAAAACTACTAGCTAACCCTATTTTTTGACCTATGCAAACAAAGAACACTGATAAAGTCTTTTGATCATTAAGCCAATAGTCATTCAACAATTTTTGTAACGTTTAAAACGTAAATTGCTCTCAATAGCGGCAACCCATTTCTCAAAATCAAGTCAATAATAATAGTAGTAAAAGAAAATTTACGTTGATACTTATAATAGGATGCATGGTAGAATATTAAAATTTTAATTTTTAGTAATAAAAATCAAATTCTAACAATCTGAAATACCATTAAAAAATGATAAGGATGGGTAAACTTAACAAAGGGGTAACCCAAATGTAGAAGACATGATTTTTAATTGGGGCAACAGAGCAAGAAATGAAAGAGTGCAAATGGGAGGGGATGGGGATGTTTACTAAATAACGTGCACTAAATGTCTACGAAAAACCCACATGGACTTCTATTAATACAGAAAACATTGCAACCCAAAGGGATTATATTTGTGGGCAGGTTTAGGTTTGATATGCAATCAACCACGTGTTGAAAAACTGGTTTGAGGTGCTTGACCGTTTTCATTAATTGGCCAAGCAAGTTTTGTTTTTTTGGGGGTTTTCTTGCTTCAGCTTTACTCTTTTTAAAAAAGGAAGTTAATTTATTCCCAAGGTGAACTCTGCTCTTTATATATAGTAAATAAGCATGAAGTAAATGAGTTGTGAATTTCATTGGTGATAAGAAAAACGATAATTGATACTGTATCAAAAGTATTAATAAGCAAGAAAAATGAAATGGAAGAGGTGCTGAGTAGTGGATTTTGGTGTAGAATATTGGTTCAATTTGTCACCTACCTCCCCACAAATCAAGGAATGGGAAACCGAGGACTGGCAGAAATGTGAATCATGACTTGACGAAGCATGGGCTTATTTATTTAATAATTTTATTTTATTGAGATTTGAGAATTTGCAAAATACAGATAAGGTTGACAATGATGATTCCCACCACATATCGAAACTTGATCCAGTCACAGACAGCATCTAACCAGCTCGAGGGAAAAAAAAATAAAAGTGCTGCACAAAAATCAAACATAACACATGGCTCTTAGATCACATAACTACTTAAGAACTTTATATTAGCATAAATAAATATTGGCATCTGCAGTAGCCGCCTCATTTACTACTTTCACTGATATTAGATGCTTGACGCTTCAGACAAAGGGGAAATGCAATACAATGCAGAAATGCATGAACCTTGGAAGTTCCAATACATCCTTTCAAGTAAAACATTTTGTCCATGTAAATGGTGAGAAAGCGAAATACATATAAAGTGAACCCAGACACACAACAAGATCAAGAAATCTCTCCCAGTTTTTCAGCCTTCTATTATTTCTCTAGGTATGGCCTTTTAAAATATTTACCAGCAACATCGTTTACCCCCAAGAATTAGTTCTTTTTTTATCAACTTGATTGGGAGCAAGCAACCGGCAATATTACAAGAAACCTCTAAGCACATAGTGCCCCTTAAAATGATTAATGCAGTCATGAACTAATAAAAATAAGCACCCATAAAATTGAATGAGATATAAAATGCACGGGAAAGGTTCATCACGTCAGAAATAGTTCTGGGAAAACTCAATGACGCTTGGGAAAGTAAGTAAAAATTTGTAAGATCCAAGCTCTACATCGCAGTAATTACAATTTTATGATGACTCTCATAAATGACAAAGATGGAACCTTAATTTTTGGTAATGCTTCTCGATCCTGTCATAGAGAATGCTCTACATACAAGCAGTCAGAATACCTGAGATGTCTATTCCCCCGGTTACCCTGCAATAGCAGATATAATCGTGCAGGAAAATGCTCAAGTGAAACGGCAGAGCAGGAAAAATACCTCGAAATTTGAATGAAGAGGACTGGATATAACCATCCATATAACTTATCTCCAAAATCTTGAACCAAGCCACTGAAAATAACGATAGGCACACTGGAGGTTTAAGATTTAAAATTTAAAAAAAAAAAAAAAAAAAGAACTTACATATTTAAACTACAACTACAAGGAAACTATGAAAAGACTAATTTCAGTGAAGGCGAAACAAGTATCTGAATTATAAATTTTAATTCGAGTAAAAATCTGCATGGGACAGCAATGTATAGATAATATGGCCAGATGGACAGAAAGGGAATCGCATGCAAAAACTACAAAGATAACAAGGCCTCAATGCACAAATGATTTTATAATACCTGAATGTCGTAGCTCAGAATGCATCTCTCCAAAAGAAACATGGATCATCGCTTCAGGTAGCTTGAATATCAACAGACCCACTACTACATTCATTATAAGATAATAGGAAGATGCTTTTTAAAAATACCAGCAAAAATAAATTGCACCAAGGAACAAAAGGGAAGTGCCCAAGTACAATGCACTAAAGAAAAATGTAACTTGCTGAAGAAAAAATCAAAATTTTTGAGAACAAGTTATTGAACGCGTAAACAATACATTAAGGGAACATTGTATCATGGATGTCCCCACAAAATCATACTACGGACAGTTATTCTTGAGGAAAAATCAACAAATTGATATTTAGCATTTAAATGGAATTCAATGATACATAGAATACAAATCGTGTAGGAATGTAATGCACCATGAATTACAAGTTTCTGGGAATTTGATCCCATGAAGCAATTACAAGAAGGATGGAGTAAAACATATAAGCACAGGTTATCCTCTATCCACCCAAAAAGCTGATACTGCAGTCAGTCAATTTATCCAAGTTTCATGCAACTAAATGTTACAGACATATCCTGCTCCCTTCCATGACTCACCTCCCAATCAATAAGGTTTGTTTTGTTTGTTGTCTCTCTTAAGCTGAACCTTCAGTTTCTTACCACCTAATTGGCATCCGTTCATCATGTTTATAGCATTTTGGGCAGCTACTGGAGAGTCATAACTAACAAATCCTGCAAAGAGAGGCTCCTGATAGAGAAAATTTCTTAATGATCATACCAGATTGACAAGTAAAAGATAATGCACTTACCAAAACATTTACTAACTCCTGTTGCTTTGTCGACAAAAACCTTTGCACTTAAGACCCTACCAAATCCTTGAAAAGCATTAGCCAACTCTTGATCACCGAATTCTTGAGGTATGTGATAAATAAATAGATTTGCCCCAGGGGGACCTAGGTCAGAGCATAGACTAATTAATAACATTGCCATCACCGAAAATCTACTTTTAGAAATACAACAAAAACCAAAATAACGACAGATAGCAAACCTTCAATCTGACCTCCTGAATTTGCACCAAAATTGGAAGATGATGAAGAATTACTACTTGTATTTGCTTGTGGCATCGAACCAGGTGAACCAGTCAACAGATGATGGCTCATGATTCCCCCAGGATATGCCATGGGGTACTGAAGACCTGGCACAGCAGGGTAAGCCGAGCCCACATAACTTGTAGGAGGCATAGCATAATTTCTAGGAGCAATATTGGGAGCAAGATCAGGTGTAATTCCTCGCAATGAACTTCCTTGATTTACTGGAGGAATCATATTGTTGAATGCAGGCTGATTCTGCATTGGTGGCAAGCGGTACGGCATAAGTCCATAACTTCCTGGAGCCTAAATAAATGAGATGATCAATCACATTTAGACATTGAATGCTCAGTCAAAAATCACGACAAAAACATTAGACCATACCTCATTTTAAAATAGGAGGAAAAGGAATCACTGATGAGTCCGAAATGTGTTTCAGAAATATAAAATCCTAGACAAAAGGAAAACCTACCTGATATCCATATCCATTGTATGAGGGAACATAACCCATAGGCAAGGCTCCAAACAATGAAGGATGTTGTGAATCAGCATTTGGTACATTCGAAGCTTGAGATTGGGCTTTCTGGGCCCTTCGAGCTTGTCTTTCCTTTTCTGTATCGGCCCATTTGACGACGAGAGGGACACTTGAACCCTAAAACAGCAGAAGATAAAGACAGAATATAGTATCCACTTTTATTTCAGAAAAACTATCTAACTCACTACCAGACATGATAAGAAAAGAAGCTACTTAAGGCCATGACCACTGCATCCTTAACACATATTTGGAAGCCAAGAGGTAAGGATATGCCTTTGATTAAAGACTGGTTATCTGATACAAGATACCAGTCTAATGAAGACAATAACTTTCATATTGTATACATGCATTTTGCAATGCACTATGGCATAGAAGATAATTTCAGATGTAAGCCCAAGTGTGTCCTGATGAAGATAAAAGATGATGGGCTTCCAAAGAGAGCCTACTTGCTCAAGAACTTTGATTCTAGATGCAACATGCAATTATTCATAAAAATGAGTTTCATCTCATTGCTTGCAATGCATAATAGGGATATTAAGCCACAGAAATCATCTTTTGATGCATATGCAAATAACTTCCAGGTTAATATTGGAACCTCAAGTGGCTTGAGCTCTTACAGCTAACAGCATGACATACGTTGAATTTTGATGTCATTCATTCCTATGAATGAACAATGACTATGTAAGATAGCTGATTAGAACACAACCTTTAAATAAATTGAAAATTTTAATATGCGAAAGATACCACGTAAAACAGGAATAGATACTCAGAACAATCTTCAAGGTAATTTGTTGATTTTCAACAGCACGTGTAAAAGATACGTACCTCCATTTTATGCTTTCCATTGATGGCCTCCAGGGCATCAAGGGCTTGTTCTTTTGTCTCATACTTCAAAAAGGCACAACCTGCCATAAAGAAACCAATACAACTACAATTCAAATATTGAAATCAGCTTAGGGTTGAGGTTTTATTGTTTATACAATATAGCAGTTAATATATTTTCTTCTTTAAAAAGCAGGAACGAAAGAAAGAAAGAAAGAAAGAAAGAAAATAAATCCAAGATCACAGATAAGTACCTTTGCTTGTTTGTTGAGAACCTCTTAGAATCTGTAGGTCCTTTATGGTTCCATATTTAGAAAATAAAGCAGAAACTTCAGCTTCAGAGACATTCTTTGGCAGCATGCCAACAAAGAGTTTGTGTTCTAGATCCGTCATGCAGTAAAAAGAAGATAAAAATTCATAATTCATTCAAGAATTTGATAGAAAGCGCATCACCAAATAATGAATGAGAATCAATACTTCCAACCTCATAGGAAGCAGAATTATAAGCAATTAATTTACAAAAGTTATGCATACCTAATCTTTCCAATTCTCCATCTGCATACTTCACTTGCAATGGACTAGATGCCTGAATTGGAAAAAAGAACAAAAAGGTGAGTTCAAATCAAGAAGGTAATAAGACTCTTGCAAGGTAAAAAGTAAACTCTATGCACAAATACGTGATAGCAGAAGTAGGTGATTGCAATAAAGTACTTTGAATTGAATTGTCTCTAAATTCTTCATTAAAGGTTTGAATGAAAAAAATCAAGTTATTAATCACTTATCACTCTAAATCCAAGATCATGGATATGCCATGTTGTATAACAGGCATATCTTAGACCACCATATCAAAATGCACAATGATCAATCATGAAAATAAAATGCAAATATGACTGCAACAATATATGTCAACACCTGAGGCAGAAATTGATCCAGTCATATTAGTAACTGTCTTAGGATACATTGATATCAAAATCAAATTTATGCGGTCAATCAAATTCTACTAACACTGTGTCCCAGAAGAGGCAATGATTTGTTTGTATTAAATTCCTAGATCTGTGCTCATGTGCAATTATGTGATCTCTTCTGCTTTTGTTTAAAATCTATCAGATATAACTTGTACAAGAGATTGTAGATAGAAAATTTTCATTTTCTGATCTGTGCTTATATACTTTGAATTGCAATATTACTATGGAATTGTGAATTCTTTTCATTCTCGTTGGTTTGTCAAGCTACATGCAGAACTTCATCTATTTTATTAACTACGGAGAACAAATTGCATGAACACAAAGGTCCTTCAACCATAAGGTGGCATTTAAAATGATCAATAATAACAACCAAGGCATACAATGGAACTCAGGTCAGTGAGTCTGACTAGGCAAAGCTCATATTGATGTTACCTTATAAGTGTTGAAAGGTTTGTCTGTTGATCATGCATTTTCTTAATTACATGGAGGCACATAAATGCTTCCCCTTATCAGCAAAAACTGCAGCATCCCATTATTCTTTTCATTCAACCATATACTTTCACTTATTATGCCGACATTACTAACCATATCAATTCATTTGATCAGCTGCCTCCTTGTTTCCAATAAAAATATAAATATTATGATAAGTTATGCTTTTATTCGCTCCAAGATTGTAAGCAGGTCAATCAAATATGAAAGTTATTGATGGACAGAATGTGGTAACATGACAAATAGCTGGAGATTAGTTTGCGTTAACTGACACCCTATGAGCAGAACACAATACCTATTGTTCGCTTAATTATTTTAAATTCAGACAAATTCCAGGTTGAAATCATTGAATCACCCTGTTTCTCGTCCAAATAATATTCTAATGTAATATAATATCTAGTTTAAAAGCCCTAGCCTTAATCTTTTACATGCTAGTAAAACTTCTGAAAGCCTCATTTCATCAGAAAACGACCAGGTGTTTAAAAAAAAATGATAATAAGCTTACAGCATGCTGGACTTTGATGTTGTAATCTTCTCGTTTTCCGTTGGCTCTAAAACTCAAGATATCGATTTACTCAAATGAGCAAGTATAAATAATTATTAAACTTGCATACTCTAAATTCTACAACTGCATTACCCTAATCATTGAGCACAATGAAGCAGTAAAGATTTTCTACCAAGTTTGTTACAAAATGCCAAGTACACAGAAGTTTAAGGCAGTTTTAATGGATAATAAGAAATAATTTCATTAGATGCGAGCTGTGGGATAAGCTACAATTGTGAAGTTAATTATGAATTTAAAATACGCTAAGATCACTACAACCAACTTTGGACAATAGCAGGAATATTTTGGCAACAATAACTAACAACGTATGTACCAAAAAAAAAAAGAAAAAAACAACCATAACTAACAATGTATCACTCAGAAGAAAGGCAAAAGAAAGGAACAGAAATTCAAATTTTGGACTCACCCCAGGCAAAATCTTCTTATTATGATAGGCATTGACAGCTTTATCAGCCTCTTCTCTTGACGGGCATATAACAAAGCAACACCCTTAATCAACATAAAAAAACACGAGAAAATACCTCAAAATTAGGTTCCAAACACCATAAAGGCAAAAACCTCACTAAAACACAGCAAATCTCACTTGAAACTAAACGAATCAAACAAATCACTAGAAAAGACAACCGCTAAAAGAGAACGAATAATGCGAGAGATTTGAAACTTCAAAATAATAATAAATTTAAAACAAAACAAAAAAGAAAGTCGAACCTCTAGAGGCACGAGTAGTCTTGTCTTTGATGATGTTGACTTCGTCGACCAAGGCAAACTCCTCGAACATGGCGAGAACTTGAGCTTCCGTCATGTGCTTAGGCACTTGACCAACGAACAGCTTCACGCTCTCTTCGTTCGTCGCTTTCTTCTCCTCTTCCCCTTCCGCCATTAACGGCTACTCTTCTTCCTCTATTTTCTCTTTTTTTTTTTTTTTATTCTCTCTCTCTCTGTCGCTGAAAGAGTGTTTTTTTTTTTTAGTCGTCGGAGTGGAAAAACGGGGGTTTCTTGATGGCAAAGTTGGATCTTCAATGGATCTATTGCAATTAAAATGTTTGCAAAGTGAGGCTAAAGTTTTAGTTTATTTACGATAATACCCTTACAGCTGTGTACCCTCTGGGCTTTGAGGTGGATGCACATGTACAGTTGTGAGCAGGAACAAGGATTTGTACTTTAAATGAAGCCGATCTTGAATGACGTATGTACCCTTGTGATTTTCTTTGTCTTATTGGGCAACTTTTAGTTTTTTTTTTTTGCCTTCCCAATTTTTAGTGGTTCCCGTCGGCTGCATTGCATTGAAAGTGCACAATCCGTAAAACAAGAAAAGGAAGAAAAAGAAGACACTGCACTTAAAAACGAGGGGGAAAATTGAATTTGACATGCCTGGTGGCCCGTGGTTCAAGTGGGGTACGGTGAATTTGTGAAATTAGCGGTCCATAATTCGATTATGTATTATGTATACATATGTTATATTGTTTAATTTTTATTTTTGATATCAATTATTAAATATATTAAAATTTTAAATATAATATTAATTATATTTAATATTATATTAATAATTATTATCATAGATATTGATATTTTGAATCTTTTAATAAACTTTCATGTATTTTATTTATTTATTTATTTTTAAATATATATTATGAATAAGTAATCATTTTTAATCATATTTATAAAATTAGAAAACTTTATTATCAATGTATTAAATAATTATTCTTATATTAAATCATGTCAAATATAACATTATGAAACTTGAGACAAATATATGCCATTTAAGCATTTTCGTTTTCCTTATAAGCCACTTATTTGATTTAAGCATCAAAATTATTTATATACCGCTATATATTATACAATGTAAACTTTGAATTTAATATTTATCTATGAATTAGGCACACAATTTAATCTTTTAAAAATCTCTTACTCTAACTTAATTCAAGCTCGCTCAAAAATTTATTTTTTAAAAAATAATATTAATACTTATATATATTTATAATAAATATAAATAAAAATTTATTATCTACTAGTTTAAATCAAAATCGAATTCATAAATCACTTATCTAAAATCTAATTCATATACATTAAATTTATCAATAAAATAAATAATCCAATTCCTACACATGTGTCATAGTGCATGGAGGAGCATAGGGCAGTTAAGTATTCAGAAGCTAGCTCTGCAAGTCCGACGCCTGCTTCTTAACAGATTTGTAGTGGCTTTGAAGCTTAAAATGGGCAGTTGCTGACAAAAGGTTTCTTTCACCGCTTCAACTTCGTACTTCTTTATCTGGAAAATAATTTAAAAACCGACAGGAAGACAAAGTTGAAAGATAAGAGACAGTTATTTTAGAGCATTTGAAAATTGAAACCCATCAGAATATATAAACAAAATGGAGAAGAAATATTCAATCTTTTCATGCTGCTTTAGGAAAAAATTTTTTGGGTGAATTTGGTCACTAAGAGCTAATGCTATTTGGGGGGATTAATATTAATATTTTGGGCATACTTGTTTTGGTTGCAAATGTGAGGTGAAAATTGAACTTGAATTTTTTAAGTGAATTTAACAACGTTAATACGATACATATATTTAATAAAATTATAATATAAATACTTAATTTAAATATAATATATGAATTATTTACGTAACTTTAACATAATATTTTATAATTCATTCTTACTTACCATACGATAATGAACTTTTTGAAAGATTCACTGAAGCTCCAATTGTCTAATATAATTTGAATACATTTTTCGTGAAAATCTAGGAGACAAAATTTATTGTTCACGTGGCATTACGCAATTTGCATCTTATGTTATATAAATTATTTATAATTAGTGCAATACATTAATTGAATAAAATAAGTATTGTCTTGATTTTATGCAAATGTCCCCTTCTTTTGGTACGATTATTTACTGATAGTGTCTAGAATCACACAGAGCAAAGCCAAAATGCTACTTACATTCATCAATGTATTTTCATTTATAACCGACACGTAAAATAATGTAAAATTAGTCAAAACTTTCAACAAACCAAGATGTTTGTATTGTTCAAGTAACATCCGAAATTTAAATAGCATGAGTCTCAAGGGGACATTTCATTTTAGAACTCTATTTTGAGAGTTTCATACTTGAAACAGACAAAGGTGAGACTAATTTATACAATAATCTTTATTATATAGTATATAAATATATAAAAATAAAACATGCTACAGTCATTTGGTTTATACGTGAATGAGAGTTGATTGAATAAGCAAAAGATTAATATTTTATTTGCGAATTTTACTTTTGAATTTCATTATTTATAATTTTATTTTATGAACGATTAGTAAATCTAAAGTAAATTTCTGTTGTGCTTTTAATTATGGAATGGATCCTTACTTCAATTATACATATATATATATATTTTAAATTTCATTGTAATTACTTTAGTTTTATCCAAGTCTAAGAAATGAACAAGAATAACGAGGAAAGAGACGAATCTCCTCAACATCCGTTGCTTTGCTATCGAACTTAAAACTAAAGCCCCTTGCCTAACAAAATCATTGTTTTTTTCCCTCCTTTCCATTTGAATTCCCCCCCTCCCCCCAAGAAAAAAGGTGTTTGTCCCTCTTGGAAAGCCATGTTCTTTAGGTGTTTCAAAGTTTTTGCAATGAATAAAAAATCGGACTGATTGAAACTCAATTATCTAAAAGAAAAAAAGATTTAAAGTTAAATTCAGAGGTAGAGTTTCCTTATAGTTTGGGGTCACGACCTTTCCAACAATATTGAAAATCCCTATGTTTATATAATTTGGCCTTTCAAAATAAAACTTTATATTTATTTTTGTCTATAACTTAATGTTATGTATTGAAATTTATAAACAAATAAAATTATTAATAGAATTGCTCATAGACCGGTCCGGTTGAATTCGGGTCAAGTTTTGAGCATGATATTAATATTAAATATACTTGCCCAAGCCTGGCTTAGCCTAAAATATGGGTCTCGAATTTGCCCAAGACCACTCATATTTATAAATAAATAGTCCAAACCTGTTTAGGTCTGCCCATATTATATTTTTTTATAATTTATTTTTTAAAAAATATATTTTATTAAAATTTAATCTTTATTAATTTAATAATTTTATTTTATTAAGTTTATAAATATAAATAATTTAACTTAAGTTTTAAAGTTTAAATTATAATATTATAATATTATATATATGTATTGTTTTTATGACAAAAATTATATAATACGTAAAATATAAAATAAATATATATAATATAATAGTAAAACGGGTCAGGTCGGGTCGGGTCTGGAACAGTCTTTAAAAGTTAAACCCAAGGCTCAACCTATTTTTTAATAAGGCTTAATTTTTTTATCCAAGCATATTTTTCAGGCCTAATATTTTTGTCCAAACCCTTCCAAACATCCGGTGGGTCTTTAAGCTTGGACAGGTAACTTGACCTTTAAGCAGATCTAATTATTAATCATGGTCACCAAAAAAATTTAATTTTTTTAATGTATTATACATTATTTTTTAATGACATTTC
>JBBYHK010000006.1:846916-869427 GCA_038382065.1 Adansonia grandidieri
TAATTTTTAACTAATATTGTCATGCATTAATAAGAACAATCAATAGCTTTATTTGAGATCCATATATTTATTATTATTATTATTATTTTAAACTTCATGCCAAAACCCAACGAATTATTAGATATTTTAATTAGAAAATAAACTTTTTCTCAATTATACACACATGAAGTATCATGGATCCTCGATCCATGTTTAAAAATATCATTAAATTTTTATGAAAAGTTTTCTTTAATGATAATGGAGTTACATAACTCCGAGATTAGATCAAAAGATATTAAACAATAGACAACCGTACAAATAAACTATTCCGTTATTTATTAGCTGCTGATCCACCGCTTATAATTTAAATTAAGTCCAAGAAAATTATTTAAGAAAAAGAAAAAATTAGAGTAAATTTATTATCCCGAATGGCTAATTTAGCCTAAACATGGATTAAAACTGCCTTTCTTAGGTTAAATTATATGTACAACACATCGCTCTTGATGTATTTTTTATTTCTGAAATAAATATTTTTGTAATTTATCTATATTATTCTTCATTGATAGAAACAAGGAGTCGTTTATATATATATTTATTTACCTTTTTTTTCTTTTTTTTTTTTTCTAATTTTTTATTAGGGACGAAATTGTATTAGAAGTTTTTATAATTTTTTTATATTAAAATACTAATAAAGCACCGGAACATTTAACTCAATAATTAACGAATTTTTTTTTCTTGTTTAAAGAATTCAGCTTGATTCCATGTATAGCTTCCAATTAACAAATTAAAAAGCTTACAAAAAATTTTTCACATGTAAAAAAAAAAAGTTTAATTTTAAATGGATGAATTGCAATTTCAGACTTCAAATCTTTTTTGAATTGATATTATTTGATACAAATTAAGAACAAACAACTTTTCATATACTATCAACCAAACACATTACCCAATTAACATGCTTCCCCATTTGCCTACTTTGTAGTTTATTTATGCTTTTTTATACTGAAAAGGTACAAAGCTTCTTCAGCTCTTCAGTGGAGTTAGCAATCATTTCCATCACATGGTCCTAGAGCTCGTAAGTCATTCCAACTTTAAGCAAACGTTTGTGAGGAATTTCAAACACTTTGTCGGTTTGCCTCAAATTTTTCTTCATAAAATTGTAAGCATAATTTATCAAAATCTTCTTCCCAATACCAGCTCCTTTGTCTGCAATCACCTCATTCTCACCAACCAAGTGAACAACACCGGCTTGCCATGCTTGGTCCACCATTTCAATATCTTTACGCACCACCTCTTGTAGTTGCTCATTAGCTTCTCCATCTTCCTTCAGATTCTGATCTCGTTCATGATCCTGTTTGTTAAGAAGTCCATCTTCCAATTCGGTATCCTTTTTGGTTGTTGCGGCCTCATTATTAGCTTGCATTTGATCAGGAATTAAGAACCAAGTGTCTTCTCTGATGAACTCTTTCAATCTTTCTAGTAAACTGTTCTCGAAACTGTCTTGTTCGTTGTGCACATCCGTGTACCCATATCTAACCGCGCAACGGAAGACATTAAGCTCTCTCGGTTCTACTCTTCGGAAAAGGAATCTTTCTTCCATCGGAACCTTGCTAATCGGTAGCGATTTAATGGAGACGAAAACAAGTACCGTGTGCAATGCTGATACATTTGCCAAATAATGCTTGAAGATAGGTGGAATACCATGAACAAGCTCTGAGTAAAAAATGGCGAGTCCGGGTATTCTACTGAAATTTGTGTTGGCAGTTATCTCCTTGAACTTTGCGGAAGAAACTTTGTGGTCAAGCTCGTAATAGTACTTTTTCCGATACACATTGTTCCAAATATACATCACAGTCATTAGAATTGCAGCAAAGGCCAATGGCAAGTACCCTCCCTCATCAAATTTATATAGGACCGAACTCAAATAGAGTAGCTCCACGGAACCGATGATAAGAACGTAGGCAATTACGTAAAGTATGTTGGTTTTCCATATCATGATCATGATGAGAACCAACAAAGATGATGTCAAATTCATTACAAATACCACCGCAATCCCTGTTTCAAGGACAGATTTCAGAGTCATATTTGCATCGCTACTGCAAATTGAATATAGATGTATATGCAGAGTTGTGTGGGAGAATTAGTTACCATATGCATTGCCGATCTTTTGAGTAGTCCTAAAGCCGGCTGTAACCCCTACGCAAGCCAACATCAACAGATAATTAACCTCCGGAATGTAAACTTGGCCTTCGTACTTGGTGGATGTGTGGACAACTTTGACCCGAGGGAAGCACCCCAGGGCGAGTGACTGCTGGATTATAGAGAAAGTTCCGGAAATCATCGCCTGACTTGCTATTATTGCAGCAGCAACAGCCACCACAAACATCGGCCAAAATAGATCATCTGCATCAAAACAATCCACGTTATTAATAAATAGAGTTATATAAAAAAAACTAAAAAAAAAAAAAAAGTGCTAACTCAGAAAAACAATTGCATTTTCTCGCCAAGTCATTTACGTGGTATCGATTTGTAAAAGGTATCTGCAACTAAATCTTCGTGTTTTCGGAGGAACGAAGCTTGCCCAGTGTATGCTAGTATTAGAGCCGGATAGGTCACGGTGCACATGCTTATTTGTACTGAACGAACCGTGAAATGGCCAACATCAGCAAACAATGCTTCCGTTCCTACATTAAAAAGTGTAAATTTTTAAACTAAATATGAAGGTTTCAATGGTTAATAGAATTATAAGGAGCAAAAAGTTAAATTAGAACCTGTTATGGCAAGAACGACGCCACCAAGGGAAACCCATGCATCCTTTTTGTTCCTTACGAAGTAATCTATTATGTACTTAGGATTTACGGCTTTCACCACTGTGGGATCAAATTTAATGAAATTGTAAACCCCAATCCCACCGATGAATGCAAACCAAATGCAAATTATAGGAGCAAAGGTATAGCCCACTTTGTCGGTTCCAAATCTTTGAACCATGAAGAGGCCAACCAAGATAGCTATGGATATCCAAACAATCGTATCTGTTTACCAAAAGAAAAAAAAAAAAAAGGTTAAATTACTCATTTAGTCTATTAAATACGTAAGGGATAGATGGGTGCTGCAATTAAAATAGAGTACATTCTGATAGAGAAGATTTCGCTTCCTTGATGCCTCCCACGGCTGATAAAACTGCAAATTATCAAAAAGATTAAATAAACCAATTATAAAAAAAGAAGTAACCGGAGGCATTAATGAGTATAGAAAAAAGGTTCTGTTCAATACCTGAGATGCAAGGAGTGAGGACACCATCGCCAATGACCATGGAAGTACCGAGCATTGTGATGATGAGAAGGAAAATTTTGGCAAAGTTGCTGTTCTCTAACGTGGACTTCAGTCCTGAAGCTCGTTTAAGACGCTTGCTGGGCAATTCCAGCTGAAAATTGGATACATCAGCATCCTCGGCTTGTTGACTCGGGATCAAACCCACCTTTGCATATCGGCATATCAGCGAGTACAAAGCAAATGTTCCTCCTGCAGCAGGCAGACATATATACATCTATTATAATTCAGTAATTACATTTTAACTTTATAACTATAATGCTTTCATGGTGACTCTGTCTACAAACTAATGGAATCTCAAACCTATACTCATCCTTGCTCAAGCCATTCTTCTCAAAAACCCAAAGGCAGTCGAAAGCTAAATGGGAATTTTTTGTTTTTCTTTTACAGCTTAATTTGGTGGAATTTATCAATTTATTGTGATGCTAATTGCTATAGACTTTAATCCCGAACAGATGTTTCAGTGAGGGTTTTTATCAGGTTCAAGTAGAAAAAAAATCTTCACTATTATTACTGATTCAGGGGAAAGTTTGGAAATAAAATGAGATTGGGAATAATAGAACTTGAATACTGGAAGGGCATTCATTGAAATTACGGTGGAATTTAGTCTAATTTCGTTTGGTCAAACTCGAGATTAATTTAATCTAATATCATTTTTAAAAGACGGCATTCGTTATATCTAGATTCAAATTTCATTATCCATAATCTTTTTTATTATCTCAAATTGTCACTTAATTTGTAAAAATATATATTTTTGTATGTATGTATATATATAGATTGCACTATGATTAATTTATATACTTGAAAATAAATTTGTTATCTGCCTCATGCAAAATAAATACTTTACTCTTGCTTAGAAATAGACCCAAGGGTTGACACGTTTCTTATGTATCTTACATTATTGGTCTGCTTGATTTATCTTATAGTTTCAAACATTACTGGTCTGCTTTTGTTCATGAAACAATAATTCACAAACAATAAAACCAACTTCGAAATAAATACTAAAACCTGTCATGATAAACACACCTTTGATTAGTTATATAGGAACGCGGAATTTGGAAGAGGAAATTTGGTTGCTGTGTCCATTGTTTTGTTGATGTTGGGATATACCAATAGTTAGTCTCTCTCTGTTTGGCCGGCAGTGAAAGCAAAGATTACAAAAAAATACTTGGGTGTTTTTTCTCTTTTTAATGCAACTAGATAACAGAGAATGGCAAGCAAAATTACACTAAGAACCCATTTTCGGCCAACGGCCAACCCAAATGGAGACTAATATATAATAAGAAATTTAAAATAATATCATTTTTTTTGTTTGAATTTATCTTTGATGCACGAATAATATATAAATTGTATATGGTTAATGACTCAGATAATGTTATTTTATTAAAAATAAAATTATTTGTATTTATTTTTATAAACTTTTAATGAGATATCTCTTCACTAATAATGTATAATTTTATATACTATCAATTAATTGAATATAGGCTTAAATTAAAAAAAAAAAAAAGGGCCTTTGAAGTATATCTTTTTTTTTCACTTAGGTACTTTACGAACTTTTGTTCCCAACCAGTTTAATACTTATTTTATAGACCGTCTACTAATTTGGTATTTCACTCCTAAAACCTTTAAAAAAAGAAAATTTTGATATTTTTCAACCAATAATATTGTACTATGTGTCACTGACATCATTAATATATGTCACATATCATAATTTAATTGATCTATATCATCATTAACTACCGATATTAAGATAAAATATCAAATTAGTTAAAAGAATTATATTATAGGTACTAAATTAAGAACAAAATTTCATTAAGTACTTAAGTGAAGAAAAGAGTAAAGTACAAAGACTATTTTTTTTAACTAAACCTTGAATATAAACCCTTTTAATTAATATCCTGAATGTAAAAATCACAATCTCTAAAACCCTTTTTCTTTTTGGGAAGAAATTTTTTTCCCTAGTTACGCTCTGGCCGGTTCAATATTGGGAATTGTAGGGCATGGATGAAAGTTGACACAAACAATTTAAAAAAAAATTAAAAAAATTTATCTCATTTTCTGTCAAAAAATTAACTCAATTAAATTTTAAAACATATCATAGATATATTAGATTTGTATAGTATGACTATGTTCTCCAAGAAAATTTTACAAGACTTGATGTATGCATGGAGTTGAAGAATTAAATGCAATTACCTTCGCCATTATCATTGGCTCGTAAGACAATGAAGACGTATTTAGTGAAAGGGATGAGAGTGATGGTGTAGAAGATCAAAGAAAGAACTCCCAATATGTCGTCGCTGTGATGTATGCCATGGGTGAAAGTACTGGCATATACGTAGAGAGGCGAGGTGCCGATATCTCCATATATTACGCCAATGCTTTGGAACGCTAAATGCAAGATCACCGACCATTCCAAAGGCTTTTTTTTTTTTTTTTAATTATTAATTGCAGCAACAAAATCAACACAATATTTAGAAAATAAATAATTAACAACAAATGCTAAGTATTACGTATAATTAAATTGACTTGCAGACCTGAGAACCACGGTCATGATGGCCTCGAAACTTGGCGGATTCCAGGTCCAGGGAATCATTTCTGCGCAACTTTGCAAATGAGTTTAGCTTTCCCTTGAGTTGATGTTGACGATCGGAAACTTCCTCAGGATGATCAGTACTTTCCTCTATGGATTCACCCACAGCAATATTATTCGACATTTTTCTAGATCAAGATAGAAATTAACAAATAACAAGGAATAAATAATAGTAGTAATGATTAAATTTTATAGTGTATATAAAACCGTCGAAAGCATCGAGCCATTTTCGACTATTCTTGCTGTTTTACTTTCTGCAACACACAAAAAAAGGGTTGTTTCAAAGACTTTGCGAGTCAAGAGGCTCTCGAGGGCTATATTTTGCTATGGGGGTTTGTGCAGAGCTCCTCGATGTGATGACGCACAAAATTTATAGGCAAAGAAAAGTGAAGAGGAAAGACACCCATGGGGCCACCGTGCCGAATAACTTTTTTCAAGCCCAATAAATTACACGTGCCGATGGGCGGCCCCTCTTGATTTCTAGTGTGATAACTTTGATGTAATCAATGATCGTGTGATATTTCCTCTCATGAATGTGAAATTAATCTAATTATTTTATACGATTATTTTTAAATAATAATATTTAATAAATTTAAAATTAAAATTTAATATTTATAATATTTTTTTTTTATATTTCTTAATACAAAGGAAAAAAAAAATCTTCTTATATCTATTTTTTTTTTTCTGTTTATGCCATTTTCCCAGACTCAAAGATGTTCCTGTGCAAACCATTTTTTTTATTAATCCAAACTCCTTTTCAATGCTATGGTTATCTTCTTAAAATGTGTGATTATATTTATATATATATATATATGTATGTATGTATGTATATAAAGCGTGTAAACTCCGTGTACATTAAAACAAAGAAATTTGAAGCATTAAAGGATGTGACAAACTAGTTTAAAGTATTAAAAGATGTGACAAAACCCTGGTCCCAACCCAAGCGTTGTTTCTTCCCATCCCATCCCGAACAAAAAGGCCATGTATTAGGTATGTTCTTTAGATCGTATACTAAATTAAATTTTCCATATCTGGAATATTTTATTTTTTTTTAAAAAAAGTTGATTTTAAATTATTTATTTAAATAAAAAGATTATTTATATGTCAAACAAAGATATTCATTTTTTTTATGTTCAATTTGACTGTATTAGGGTATTTTAATAAACCAAACTTTTGGTGCAATAATACACGTTAGAATTTTGATTCACGCTTTCTTTCCTTGTTGCAAAGTTAATATTTCTCTTGCAATTTTTTTAATTTCTAGAATAATTTTATAATTATTTAATTATAATATAAAATTATTTTATTCCTAAAAAAAACTAAATATAATATTTTTAAGAATTTTACTCCGTTCAAAATCATAATTTATTAATTACATTGACGACGATGCGGCGCTTCGGCAAAGAGTGAATGCCAAAGCAATACCGTAACCAGAGACTGCCTGGGCCAATCAATCGCTCCCACATGGAAAGGCCATCTTCCGGAGATTAAATTTAATCGAATCGGAAAACCGCTGCTACTGGATGTGACCTTTGATTATTCAGATATAAATTATTTTTTTTAATTATTGATTTATTTTGATGGTATTTATATATATTTGTTGTTAATTAAACACTTGATTAATGTATATTTTCGAGAATTTATTTTGAATAAAATACTGCGGAGAATTTAATTCAAAAGAAAAGGAAATATCTTGTTATTTTTTTGAACTCGATTCCGTTTTGGACACAGTTTTCTTTTATTTTGAAAGAATATAAATTATCTGAGTTTTTTAAATAAAAAATGTATGTATTTTTTAAAAATTTAATTATAATTTTAGTATAATTTTGGTAGAAATAACTTTGTAGGTTAGTTTCAACATATTTTAGATGATATAAAACTACATTTGCTCATACATGCCTTGCAACAACCGATCGTTTTAACATTGATTGCCAAAACAAGAAATGACAAAAAAAAGTAATAAAGAACTGCAATCATCAAGTATTCAAGTATTAGGAGTATATTTCTAATTACCCCCCAATCCCTTTCATTTCAACAAAGTCTTCAATTTGTCAATTGGAATACATACCAGAAAAATAATTTAAAAAAATGTACAATAATTGAGCTATTGAATTGTTATTTGACTTGGACGAATCAATACATGTGATTTAAACAAAGTTAAAATTTGTGTCTTATTCAAATTTATTAAAGACCTAAATATATATATATATATATGTGTGTGTGTGTGTGAAAATGATTGCCAATAAAGAAAAATACTTGCCTAAAATTAGATTCCATTTATATTGATTAGTTATTAGTCTTGAGTTCAGAAAATTTTTAATTTGAGGTCAAGAATCATATTTATTAATCTTATATAAATATATAAAAAGAAATTTTTTTTTTTGTAAAGAATGCAATTATTTGAGGTATCTAACTTATATTATTGACATGTGAACGGTATTAAAAAACGTCATGTATCCTTTAATAAATATAATTTATTTTATTTAATATATTTTACTTTTAACAGTAATTTACTTCGACAAAATTCATCACACAAATGTCTTGCCTTTATATAAATAAGTTATAAGGAAAGTTTTAAATTTGGTATTAGGAGACCAAATTAATTAATTATATCAAATTTCACATACTATGCATTCAAAAAAAAAATTAAGTAAATTATATATTTCAAGATTTTCATCCTAAAAACAAAAAATTCGTAATTATTTTATACATTGTTATTAATAAAAAAAATCAAAACTTAAATAGTTTTCATTAACGGTGAATATTTTTCTGACGTCTTTTAATATTATTAGCATGTAAACACATTAATTTGATAACATAATTTACTCCTATTATCAAATTTTACCAACAGAAGAAAAGTTTCACTATTATAAATCAGTATATTTATGCTAGAATTTAGACTATTTGGAGTACATTGTCTTCTGTAAGTGCATCCATTCAATTTATCTTTTTTTTTTTAATGTTTATTTTTTAATTTCTTTTTTTTTGTATTTATTTGTAGTTTTCACTATCGTATCACGATTTGTTTTGTAATACAAGACATACGAAGTGAATTCGAAACCTAAGGAATTGTGTTGCAATTTATTTGGTTCTTTCACCTAAACTTAATGTAAATGGCATATTTATCTTACAAACATAAAAGTAAATTATTAAAATTAGTTTTGTTATATAATTTGAAATCAAACCAAATGTTGCATATAAGACAATATAGCCAGCAAGATTTATCCTTAATAGTTTTTTTTTAATCTGAGAGATTCTGATATTCGGTAATCAGATTGGGTTTAACTATTTCAGAGTTAAGCTAAGTGAAACTCTAAATTAGATAAAAGTTTTTTCGGTGCCTATTTTTTTAACTCACAAGGCTCAAAAATGAGATCTTACTTAAGGGATACCAAGCTCCTTACCACTTGGCGCAACAGGCATAAGTTAAATAATAATTTATTTTGTTATGAGAAATTGAATTTTATTATATGTAATACAAGGTTATTTATTTGATTTGTTTATTTAAGTAAAATAATTCAAACTCTTCATTATCATATAAAAAAATGTCTTTTAGACATGAATTTTTTTTTTTCATATTATCACGTATCAATTGTTTTATACTTTAATTTTCTCTTTGTTTTAATAAAATATTTATTTCAAAAACTAAACGTTGGTAGCTTCCGATACTAATAAAAATTAAATACAAGTCTTTTTTTTTTTAAGCAGCCAATAGAAGTTTTCATTATAGTTACCACAATAATAATAATAATTTATTGAAAGTTGACTTATGTGAATTTTTATTTGCCTTGAAAGCATCATATATATAATAACGAATAATGTTGATGTTTTAATATAAGATACGTTATATATATTCTTTAAATTTTTAAATATCTAAAAAATATTTATCTAAAGTAAATATATTTTACACAATTATTTTTATTCATTTTTGTTATTTGTAATGAATAATATAGAATAATTTATGCAAATATTATCAAATATTATATCATTTAAAGTTGAAAATTAAGGTTTCATATTTTTGAAGCAAAAATTATGGTCAGTTATTAATTGATTTTTTTACACAATTTTTTTTTAAAAAAAGAAAAAATACAAGTTATTGACTTAATTACTTAACAAAAATCAATGAAAAATAAGGAAGATTTATTATTATAATTGACTAACAAAAATTTTGAAGTCAACTTTTATAATTACACATTAATTGAATGTACAATTTTGAAGTCAACTATTATAATTGCACATTAATTTACAATTACACATTAATTTATTCCACGATTTTGAAGTCAACTTTTATTTTAGCAAGATGAAAAAGGAATGTACCAATTATATTAAGCATAATTTCAAAGTTTAATTATAATAAAAATATTGATTATATAGTCTTAATTTTTTGAAATATTACTTAGTTTTGTTCCATTTACTTTATAATCCATGTTTGGTTTAATTCTTTTTTAGAGTATCCTATCATAATGTGCACTTTATAAAATTTTTTAAACAATAATTATTTCATAAATTACTAACAAAAATTATCTTGTGTATGGTACGGGTGTAAAACTAATAATAAAATTATACCCATGACTAATGTTGATTTTGTGAATTTTTGTCATATATACATATTAATAAAAATGATTATTTCCTATGCTATCAGTGGAGTGTAAAACTTCACAAGTAAGATTAACGAAAGGATACAAATCCCTTGAGATATATTTAAAATAATAAAAAAAAATAAATAAGAGATATGTCATCATACTAAACGTCATTAGTAATCTACCAATAATAATCTATTAATGAATAATAAAAGAGAAAAGGATTAGAAACTTTGCTAACCCGACCTTCATAAAGTTAGTTAAATTGCAATTCCTTGTAATATTTATGTTAAATAAAATAGTTAATGGATTAATGTCATGAATTTCAGTGTATTGAAAATAATAACTTACTTAACATAATAATTTTAACGAATACTCTTAAAACATTAGTTAATAAATTTTAAAAAATTAATAAATTTATAACTTAATTTATCTAATAATATCTTTCGAATGTAACATTTTATAAATTTAAAATTCAAATTTTAAAATTCCGATGTACATCATGTTTTTATTAAAATTAAATTGTTGGGGTCAGTTCTAATATTTCTTTGGGATTTGAGGATGCTTTTGATAAATTCATTCAGCTTTTATAGTTATAATTATTTTTTCTTAAGTTCCACAACAATTATTGCTGTTTTTTTTTTAACAATTTGTATATCCCATTGGAATTAGAATTTGTTTTCTAGCTTACTTATGCCTACAAAGTTCTATAAAAGTAACGAAAACGTGTGAATCCCGCCGGCTTCGACCAATAAAGAAGTAATTACTGTAAAATTAGTCGATTGACATGTGTGTTGAAAACAATCAAAACATCATGGACACGAATATTCGGATCCAAAAAGGAATTATGTTTACGTGTAGGTCTTTGGTTGTCGTCGAAAATTTCTGGGTCATATGAATCACGACGAGAGATCCTGCGGCTTTCATGCTTTCTATGAATTATTATGGTCACAAGGATTTGCAGTTTCTTGGAGTTTTCGGGTCTGGTTTTTCTCACGAAACGGCTATAAAGCTGATTTTCGCAACACTAGTTTTCATTTTCAATCTCTTTTTTGTCACTTCTTTTACCATTAGCTTAATTTGATTTCTTATCATTGTTGTCATTTCTCTTGTTATGTCATGTGAACTTTGTTACGTTGGACTTAGATCATTTTAAAAGTCAAGTCACAATCTTAATTGTTCTAAATTTTTTATCTAAATTTGACCAGTACATTAATATTATTATTTAATAATATTTATTATATTTAAATTTAAATAAAAATATTTGTTATATTTAAATTTAAATAAAAATATTTTTTATTCTTTAAATATTAATTTAAATCAGATTACTTATGGATCAAGTCACTTATGAGTCAAGAAGTATCAATTAATCTTCCCTCCCCTTGCTTGATACTCTTAGAAAGAGAAAAAGAGAGAGAGAGAGAGAGAGAGAGAGAGATTTCATTCGATTGGAAATTTTTATTTTTTGTCATTTACATTGGTTTTTTTATTTTTTATTTATCAATAAAAATCAATCAAATTTAACTTAATTCATTTTGATTGAAACTTCCATAAGAGGATATAGTAATGATTAATATTAAAGGAGACAGAAAATTTTATTTACTAATAAAACCGTGTCTTCCACCTCAGACTATTTGTTAGTATGTTATTGGATTATCCTAAAAAATTCTGTGCTATAATTTAAAATGCTTTCGCAATATGCAAAAAACATTCCAGGATCTGGATCGGATCTAGCTTCTGATAATACCAAAATGACAGTGTTTTTAAGCCGTAGAACCACAGCAATTGATAAAAATTGAATTGACACAATATGTTGCAAAAATTAAAGCATAGATGCATAGCAAATTAGGAATTAATTAGCAAAGCAAACGAATATTCGAACTAGACACCCGAAAGAAGATAAATTGTGTCTGCGTATGTTTTGTTTGTCAACGATAATTTCCGAGTCATATTTGTACAAAGAATGATCCAACAATTTCTGTCTACTCCGTCTTGGATTGGATTATGTAATTTGAATTGCCTAAAAAAACTAGAATAACTTGTTAACTATCCAATTTTACTTTTTCAAGTCCTTAGGTTTTCCTTATTTATTTATTTTATTTGAATAAATTTTTATTTCGAACGAATAATTAATTTATAAGTTAAGGATTAAAGACTTATTTGAATAAAAATTAAGAATATAGAGTTTATATGAATATATATATATGAAAAATATTAGAAACTTATCTAAGTAAAATGATAAAATTCAAATTCAAAGGGTCTATGCTGTTGAGTGAGGTTGGCACATAGTTTATTCACTCATGATTTTATCATTTTCTGTTAATTGCCTATTTTCGGACGCCATATAATATATATATATATATATATATATTGGGATTATGTCAAAATTTATTGAGATGCTTATTTTTAATGGATAAAACCGTAAAAATGAGCTTTCAAACCTTCAAAACAAACCATATTTATTAACAAACTTTTACATCAACAGTGTTAATTTGTTTTATTAACAATAACACCATCTGTAAAACTCATATTGTCTATCATCGAACGTATAGTTCGCACCTTTAACTAATAGTTTGGGCTTACCTAGAAAGAAACTGGCGTATACATTATTCCCTGGGGTCTGGGACAAGGTCATAGGATGGCTTGAAATTATCCAAGAACCAAGTAATTCTGTGCAAAAAATCCTGTCTATTTCTGAAAATTTATTTGTATTCGTTTCAAGTGACTTTCTCCTCGAATTTTTTTTTGAACAGGGCACCAGAAATTTTTCGTTTTACGTCATAGAATCTTGATATGGATTTTTCGTGGTCTTTTTTATTATTGCAAGCTCGTAAGTGTTCTGTTGCAAGGCTTAATGGCCTGGAGTAACGTAGCCACTTTAGGGCCTTTGGGCTTTCCATATGGACAGGCATTGACCCTGGACTCTTTTTTGTTCCAGCTGTCTGTCTGACTTATTCAGATGTTGACTTTTATTGGGATAGGAACTTCCAATTTCAGTAATCAACTATGAAGCGATGATCAGAAATGAGGAAGTTTCATTTCATCTTTCAAAGTCAAGTTCCGTACCTTCTATAAATCTACTGGCATTCATCAGCAGCAGCATTGACATTCCCCAATCTTCCAGAATCCGGCTAAATAGATCATAAGAGGAAGGGGAAATCAGAAATGGAGCAGATGAGACCCTTAGAGGTAACCGTGATCTCCGCAGAAGGTCTCAAAAAGGCAAAGCACTTAACAACAATGGACGTCTACGTGGTCGTTAAAGTCTCAGGACACTCGACCACCGAGCAGAAAACACCGGTGCACAAGGACGGTGGCACCAACCCCAAGTGGAACCATCCCATGCTGTTTACCATCAACGAGACCCTTGCTCAAACAAATAGTCTGGTCATCAGTTTTAGGCTCATATGTTGCCGCACCTTTCGTGGTGACAAAGGGATTGGTGAAACCCAAGTTCCCGTCAAGGAGCTCCTTGACAGTGCCGGTAATAGCAACTCTGCTAAGTATGTTACGCACCCGGTTAAGAAACCCTCAGGCAAGCCAAAAGGTAAGCTGAACTTTGTGTTCAGGTTTGGTGAGAAAACCCCAAATGCAGTCCCTGCATATCCAGTGCTTATGACAGCAATGAATCCACTGCACCCTCCGCCACATAGTGCAGCTGTGTCAGCTTATCCTCCAGTCGGTTATCTGCCTGTAGGGTTTCCGCAACCTGTTCAGGAAGCATACAAGCCAGCGCCACAACCACCCGCCGGCTATCCTCCTGTGGGGCCTGGATCATGTTATCCTCCACCGGCGGCCGGGTATCCACAAATGGGGCCAGGAAATGGATACCCACCGGTTGTGCAGCCGGAGAGAAAGAATGATACCGGCGATGGGTTCGCGTCGGGGGTCGCAGCACTGGTGGGAGGATTGCTTGGTGGGATCTTGCTAGGAGATTTGGTGTCTGATGCAGCTGCTAGTTATGAAGCTGGCTGTGACTCATATGCGAATGCTACTGATTACATATAACTTCTTTAATCTTCACTTTTCAAGTGCACTTCAATTCTCTACCTACCTGTCCGTCTGCTTTGCTGCAGAAATTTGGTTTATTTATTTGCTAAATTAATCTTGCATTTAAAATGAGTATAAAAAATCCAAAATATTTGTATCAAGCTGTTCTGAAAGATTGATGTCAGGAAAGAAATGTTTAATCCTTGTTCTTTAACCGCAAGTTAATAAAGAATTGGGCAATCTGCCAAAGGATCAGGAAACCAACTAATAGTGTGTTTAGTTTACCGGAACGAAATAAAGCTGTAAATAGAGCAAGAATATAATGAAATAGCTGTACGTAATAATTTGATCTAGGAGAATAGAACAGTATAAGATTTGAATCCGTCTAAGATTAAAATTGCTATTTAGTGAGAGGCAAAAAATGATTATTTATTGATCTCGTTAAATAAGATCGTAATAGGTTATTCTGTGAAATAATCATTTCACAAATCAAATTTTTACATTACTATATCGCACTAAAATATAACTATAATAAATTTTCTATTACAATAAATCAAATACACTGTAAATTTTATACGAAATGCTTGCCAAACTTTCCCATATTCTAAATTCTTCGTGACAGCTAAATAAGTCGTTGAATGAAGAATAAATACTTCTCCGTTAGTTTGTCATGCTGTCATGCAGATTGTTTCTCCTTCAAATTATGACAGAAATTTATGATTTTAGCAATGCAATATTGGCGAATGCTGTTGACTTTGGACAATTTACTTGAGGGACGACTAATTACTGAACTTGCAAATTGCCGAGTGGATCACATGTACCATGGGGGGCGTGCATTTGAGTTTCGTTTGACTGGGAAGTGGGCTTCCTAACGAGTCTATTATGAGTTCCTCGCAATAGAACAACCAAGTAGGCTCAAATAAGAGGCTTCCTAACCCTCTTATCTACTTAGATATTTTCGTCTTTTTATAGTGAGCTCTTACTTCCTCAAAATCACTCTATCGACCTTTCTTAACTAATAAATGATTTAAATAATAATTATAACATAATATTATAATCATAATTTTTAAATTTAAATATTTTTTATTATTAATATTTATTATAATTAATATATGATCATATTTATTATATTAACAATTAAAAAATATAATCAAAATTCAGATCCCTGTAGCTGCTACGATGCTGATCGTAATGAGTTGTCTACTGCCCTTGCGTGGATGGTGGATGAGCATTTTGCCTTGGCCCTATCTCACTGCCCAGCCAACCAAGCCAGGCCAAGAATACGGCGCTTTGGTTTTTATATATTGTACATGCCTTTTCCAAACTTCTTCTTTTTTTTTCATTTTTTTTTTCATTTATTGCAAGTACAAACTATCTTCTTCCATCTTTTTTTCGGGTAAGGTTTTGATCAAATTATCAATTACCCTTTCCGGCTGAACCAACCGGCATTTGAGTACCCCCCATCAGGCTCTCCAGTAATCAATACTAACACGCAGATTATTGTTCATTGATTACTTTATTTGCTACTTTTTTTCCCCCCCTGGGCCACTGCCACCGGCCTCATTTATTACCGTTCATTTCTCCCCTTATTTTTTTCCCTTGAGATATTTATCTCCTTAATTAAATGCTCATAAAGTAGACTTAGTTTTGCAACAAATGACAGCCTCACTTTTTGTTTCATGCTGCATTATACTCCTTCACGAAAAAAAAAAAAAAAACCTAGAATTTTTGGCTGGATTAACTTTTCCACGTTAACAGGATAATTTATTATGCATGAAATGTAACTGATAGTCGATAGAGCCTTGATCAGTGAACGAGTGCCGAAGTAGATTCCAATGTTTGCATTTTGATATCTATATCAGCATATGAAAAAAGGGATCACCTAGTAGATATTAAGCTTTGCTAACAAACGTCTTTTCAGTCAATCTTTAAAATGAGTTAATAAATTACTTATAATAATATTTTATAATTTAAAAGTTTATAATTTTAATTATCATTTTTAATTGATTGAATGAAAATAAATAATAAAATTTTAATTTATATTTTTTAATCCTTTCCTATTCTAAATTATAATTATAATTAAAAAACAAATAAAATTTATAATTATTTAATATTGTAAGAAATAATAGGTAAGTAATAAATAAATGTTGTATGGGCCAAGTTCAGACGTGTGAGCCCATTCCAACCCTAAGGCAATAGGCAGCATAGTTTTGCAGATTTTCTGAGTCAGTTGTAAGGAAGTTGGCGTAGGGACGAAGCGAAATTCATCGGCTTTTGTCGGCACTTAACGTTTCGTGCCCTCTAATTAACGGTATCCCTTCAACCTGAGAAACATTTCTTTCTACCGTTTTCTTTGTTATTTATGTTTCTCCAAACAGAGCATAACCTCAATGAATAGGATACGACTGTCCTTTTGAGTCTTCCAACAGCACAACATCGTAATTTGCTGTTTTGAAAACAAACAATCGAACTGTCTTCCTTTCCACCATCTTCTCTTATTCTCATCCTTTCTGCTCTGATTGTTTTTAGTTTTACCTTCATGATCATCATCATCAAAATCGGCCTCTAGAGCCCTCCATAATTCCTTCTAGATCCTTCCATGGCCACCCTTTCAGCTTATCCTAGCTCTAATCCTAACGTGAATTTCCTTTCTCCTAGTGACCAATCCAACCACAACCGGGAATCTCTCCCTCCGATGCAACATCACCCTTCTCACGACCCGGACCCCAACACTGACCCAGATTTCCAAACCCAACTTCCGATCCCACCCGAGGCGGTTCCTCCAGCCGTGCCTCCGCCCTCTCTTCTGCACCTCTCCTTCAACCAGGATCATGGCTGCTTTGCCATGGGCACCGACCATGGCTTCCGGATCTACAATTGCGATCCTTTCCGCGAGATCTTTCGCCGAGATTTCGATCGCGGTGGCGGCATCGGGGTTGTCGAGATGCTTTTTCGGTGCAATATTTTGGCTCTTGTTGGTGGTGGACCCGACCCGCAATACCCGCCAAATAAAGTTATGATCTGGGACGACCACCAGAGCCGATGCATCAGCGAGCTTTCGTTTCGTTCCGAAGTAAGATCGGTTCGGCTTCGGAGGGATCGGATCATAGTCGTTTTGGAACAGAAAATTTTTATTTACAATTTCGTTGATTTGAAGTTGCTGCACCAGATTGAGACCATCGCGAATCCAAAAGGACTCTGTGCGGTGTCTCAGGGGGGCGGATCCTTCGTTTTGGTTTGCCCCGGGTTGCAAAAGGGGCAGGTTAGGGTGGAGCATTATGCCTCGAAGAGGACCAAGTTTATAATGGCTCATGATTCAAGAATTGCGTGCTTTGCACTCACGCAGGACGGGCAGTTGCTTGCCACCGCGAGCACGAAAGGGACGCTGGTTCGCATTTATAATACTGTTGATGGTAGCTTGCTGCAAGAGGTATGTGATTTAATACCATTGAAACTATTTTATTGCTTTCTTTTTTATTGATTATGTAATCGAATTAAGAAATTTGCGTTTGAATTTTCATGATTTAAGCGGAGGTCCCTAGCTTTGATATTAACTCTGGAATATCTTCGAAGTCTTTTTTAGAGCTTCTCCTGATTGGATTGTTCTCATAATTTGCGAAAAATTTCGTTGAACGTTTGTCCTACGATACTCAATCTAGATGTTAGTAAGTTTGCTGTTTCTATTCGTTTTTCCTTTTATGATTTTGTCAGCTTCGAAAAGGCTACCAATATATTCCTTTGTTTTACTTGTAAATGCTAACAAGTGGGATTAAATTTGTGACAAACGGGGGGAGCAAAATTAGGGAATTCATTCAAACGAATGTGGATTGCAACCTGTTCGTCATTGTGATCTTTCCGTGTTCTATCCACCTAAGCAAAGCAGCTTTCTAACGACTTCCTTATTTTGCTATCATCAGACACGCTATGAGTTTTAGGCTGTGTTCCTCTGAATTTTCTATGCGCAGATGTTGTAAGATTTTCACAATTTTTTAGTGGGTCTGGTGGTTTTTACGGTTCTGTTTATCATTTAGAACTAAACTTAATAATATCTCACGTAGATTCTACAATTTTGCCGACATTGTGAAAGTTTTGTTGTTTATAAATATAGGTAAGGAGGGGTGCAGATAGAGCTGAAATTTATAGTTTGGCGTTCTCTTCAAATGCCCAGTGGCTAGCAGTTTCAAGTGACAAGGGCACCGTCCATGTTTTCAGCCTCAAGATTAATGTTGGATCTCCTGGCACTGACAAGTCACGAAGTGCATCGGACATTGTTACATCTCCCCATTCCTCTCTTTCTTTTATTAGAGGTACAGTTCCCTTTTTTGTCCCCACTGCTTTTGCCGTTCTCGTTGATTTTAACGTGTAATTGTGTCTTCAGTCACTGGATTGAAAGTTGACATGGTAAAACTATTTCATTTCCTTTTTCCTAGCATTGGATTATGCATTATGCAAATGCTCAAGATTCCCTTATGACTGAATTATATTTTGTGCAGTAAAATAGAATCTATCATGGAACAAGAACATCCATGTCAGTTGCCGTTTATGTTGTCCATTTTCTGATATTTGAGATTCGTGTCACCCATGGCTTGAGAAACAATACAACTTTCAGTTGGACAATGATTGTGGCCGAAAAAGAGTTGGATGATAATTATACCTAGTCAGGGAATTAGCATTTTAATAGGGTGCAACAAGTTTGTGTCTGTTTTAGCTCCAGAAAGTTGGCATTTGAGATTTGTCTTCAAATCTTTTAGTGACTATGATGAGCATCCAAACTGGATTCTGCCTATAGGAGAGTTGACCAACTATTTAAGGCAGCAGCAGAGAAACCAACACCTAAATAGGTTGCGACACTTAACAAGATTGTGTCCAACAAAACTAGAGATTAGGCATTTGAGATATTTTTTTGTTTATGGGGAGTCAAGTATGGTAAGCGTATAAATATCTTTCTGCTTGTAGGGGTGTTACCAAAGTACTTCAGCTCAGAATGGTCAGTGGCTCAGTTCCGCCTGGTTGAAGGCTCTCAGTATATTGTTGCTTTTGGTCACCAAAAGAATACAGTGGTAATTCTTGGCATTGATGGCAGGTAAGAAAAAACAAATACTAATAGTGGTATCAAAAATTGGTTGGAACAACCATCCATCAGTAATTCAGTATAAATTTTTCTTTTGTTTCTGTTTGAAATTTGAATTTTAATACGTTGATAAATAAGCAAACTGACATTTAGGGCATCTTTTGGAGTATTTTGTGACTTAGCAGCATGCTTGATAATTACTCAATGACCTTGATATAGGAGTTGTCGTCCACCACTTTCCTAAAGATATCTGATGGCACAGCATAATTTGTAAAAAGTTGCTTGAGTATATCATTAGGAAACTTCCTTGAAGCTCAAGATGGTTCCCCTTGAGGTGGCCACAACCTGCGATATTCTTCTCCTAGTTTTCTATCTCTTCCTATGCACCTGGCAGTTTAAATACGACACTATTACATTCTAAACACAATAAAAAATAAATAAAAACTGAAATATGATAAAAACGATATGATATGAGTACAGGAATTGTTACATCTAAGTAACAAGAAATGAACCAGATTTCATCCTTTATTTCATGCAGCTTCTACCGATGCCAATTTGACCCAGTGAATGGTGGGGAAATGACTCAGCTGGAATATCACAACTTCCTAAAGCCAGAGTCAGCTTTCTAAAGACTGAAAGAGTTACATATATATATATATATATATATATATATATATGTTTTTCTATTTCTTTGGCTATATATTGTATATTTTTCTACTGCTTTCCATCCCTTCTCCTTTTCCCATAATTCACCTAATGTATTTTCTAATTTGTAAATATATATTAAGTATAGTTTTGTTAAGTGTGAAACTGGTTACACCAAAAAAAAAAATCACCTGTTAAACAATTTAATTCCCTTCTGTTTGAAACTAGAGAAGTTATCTGTCTCTATTATTAATATTGTTATTATTATTGCAAACTTAAAAAAAGTTATCCACTCATTTAATAATTTTTAATTCTTCTTAAAACACAGATTTATTTTACTATCCACAGAAAGAACACATTAAAAATTACTCGTTATCTTTTTTTTTTTTTTTTGGAAAAGATAAAAACTATTAACATTTTTATTAGATTATTTTTTCTTTCAAGTTAAAACAATTTTAAAAAAGAATATATTTTTTTAAAAATTTTCTGTTCACATTATGGATGGTATGCACTAATAAAGAAAATCAAATGAATTTATTATAAAAAGTAATAGGATGAACAGTTTTTTAAAAAAATTAAAAATTTAAAAGAATTATCACATACTTAATAAATTACATATCCTTTTATGATTAAAACTAATATACATTTCAAAAAAAATTTTAAATATTGTTTCTACAAGTTGGGTATTACCGATTCTAGTAGTTTACCCAATTGTTGAAGAAAGTTTTATTTGGTAAAAAAGCTTTCTAATCTATTAAATAGAACAAAAAAAATAGGATTTTTATTGTTAGTATTTAAATGAAGATTTATTCAAACAAATATTTACTATTATACATTAAAAAAAAAAAAGTTGAAAGTCAACTGACGATTAGGGCTTCAATTGTTTTTGAGGAATCTGGCGAAACCAAAATCATTGCGAGGCAAAACATCTTCTACTGATTTGATTTGAAAACTTCTTCTATTCTTTTAATTTGATTTGATTTGATTTGACCGTAAAAAATCAAATATTAAAAGCTATTGATTCTCCTCGTAAAAAAGGTGCTTGTAATAGTTTACCCTGAATTCCGTGCCACCTTCATAAATCAATGAACAAATCTCAAGATGCTGATGCCTTCTTACTTCACCATTTTCTTTTTATTATATATGCGAAGCACAGAAAACTGTGGTTGACCAGTCTGTACATAATGCCACTAAAGTTAAAATTAATTTTCTAATCAAAATTTAAAGAATATATATATATATTTGTAAAAAATATATAGTTAAAGTGTTATTTAAATTCCATTTATATTTATTTTATTTTTAAATCATCATCTTAGGCCTTATCTTGATTCAAAAGAGCCCATAGTGAAATAGTACATTGGAGGAATATAGTATTTCATTGGTGATTTTGTTTCATTTGGAACACTACCGGTGCAGCACGGTGGAGTGTTTTCACCGTGTCGCTGCTCTATTTTGCTACTTAAGTTAAAAGGCCCTCCAACTGAAGGGCCTTTTGCTTTTTAAGCCCTTAAAGGGTTTTTTTTTTTTTTTTTTTAACATTAGAAAATAAACAATATATATTTTAAATCTTATATAATAATATATAAAATTTATTATTATCAAATTAATATAAACTAATTAAAAATAAATAGCAGCATGAATAATAAAAAATAAATATAAAAATATTATTTAGCATATTTTTATTAATTTTTAATTATTTATTAATTAAATTATTGTTTAACATAAATATCATTTTAATAATTTTTAATGATTTAACATAATATAATTTTAATTGTATTTTATTATTTAATATAATTATAATTTTAAATATTTTAAATATTTATTATATATATTTTAATCAAAGGCCTTTAATAGTTATTTTTTATTCTTATCTCACTATTACCATTGCAATTGAATTTAAATACATACCTTATCACTGATTTTAATTTCATCATTGTCGTAATTAATCTCACTACCATCAATATTTTTAATCTAAGCAAAATTAACCTTATCGTTTATCCAAATTCACTTGGCTCTCAATCATACTTCACCAATTTCTATTAATTAATCAGATCAAATAATAATTAAATTATATTTGACCAAGATCTTGAAGATTGGGATTGAAAACACCGAGATGACTCAGTGTATCACCAACTGTTTTGAAAAAAAAAATTTGCAATAAATAAGCATATAGTAATCTGCTATAACAATTCTTTTAGCTTATTAACTTTTTAACATTGATAAATATATATATATATAAACAAAAAAAAAATGGTAATCATAAGCTTTTTCACATAACATTTTGAGGCAAAGTGAAGATTCGGTCGTCTCTTTCATATGTATATATATA
>JBBYHK010000006.1:897461-909087 GCA_038382065.1 Adansonia grandidieri
ACTTATTATTTTCTTAACCTCCGGGGTACAGAAAAGTGAACTTTATTTTAATTAAATTATTTAAGGAATAGTACTACTCAATATTTTGAAATTATTTTACGTGTAAAAACTAAAAAGCATATGTAAAAGTTTTAACGTGAACATTGAAAGTTACCGTCCTGATGGCGTTTTTGTGATTTAGCATTTTTAAGCAAAGCCCGAAGAGAAATGAGCCAGCTCAGCCAGGGAGTGCCCGAGTGCATTCATTAAAAATTCAAATAGCTGGGGCTCAGTTCCGACTGTGGATAAAGCTGCCTTTTGTTTTGAATTTCAGAAATCAATCAAGGGCAGGGATTCATAAAATGGTAAAACCTAAGAAAGTTCATATGAGCAATGCAATAGGCTCATACGTACATACAAGCATCATGAGAGAAAAGGAACAAAGCTCTTCCTATATCTCAAAAACAGGTCAAAGTTAAGAAATTTAAGATAGCAAGATCCGGGTGGGCTGATTCTCCTTTCCATGTAAAAAAACATGCAGAAAACTTGATTTTTGAGGTCTAATTTGGATTACATTTAGAAGAGTTCCAAAATTTTCACCGGTCTGGGCACTTCATTTTTCCTTTCTACCAACCGATTTATCACTCACGTAGGGATTTTCGGGTGTTGAAGACCATAAACCCCACAGTATAATTAAGTGAAGGCAAAGGAGTAGAACAGATGAATACATGTTTGATGGATACACATTCCAGCACAGCTCCACTCCTACGAACAAAAACACACTGCACAAAACAAAAGATTCATAGGAACAATTTCAAGAATTTATTTGAAGGAAAGGAACTAACTGTAGCAAATTTATTCAAGCTGTGGAGTAACCAAGTTACCGAAGCAATGTAGGGAAAGGTGTTCGCCACAACAGGTAAGGCAAGCTATAGAAATACCTGCACCCGGAGACTATAGTTATAAGAACAGATGAAACTCTTTTAAGATTTTCGTTTTTTTTTCTAAATTAATTATAAACAAGACAGAGATCTGAAATGCTCTTGATTCCCAACTAAAAGATTTTGTATGGCAGGAATCAAATATACAAAAACCAGAAAAGTTGTATTTGGATAATCTGTAGTTATATAGGAGGCATCATAGATGAGTTATACATACACACTAAGCTTCAGATCAATCTTCAAATTCTTTCAAGGTTAGACAGCCTAATATGAATAACAAGGCATTAGTACTAGCATCAGACTCACCATGAGTAGAATTGATAATGCAATGAGCGGGCACATACAATGCCAATGAAGTTTCCAGCAAACATGGTTGACACAATATCTGGATTCATTTCCCCCAAATTTAGCATTCCAACAAAGGGGAAGAGAAGGAACGAAGTGATTCTCTCATAAAATTCATGGATGGGTCACAACTTACGTTCTTTCTTGAGGATTTTTGGCCATGAACAGCTAGATGTTGACAAACAAAACCTAATCCTCGAACGCAAAAAATTAAAGAGCCCACCTTCATGCCTGAAAACCAGATATAAGAGCAATCAACATGATTATTATCAGTTGCACGACAACGAGATTGACTAAAAGGCTAAAGCTAAACATTTTATGATGAGTAGTGCAAACATCCAGGGAAACACAAATAATCCATCTATAAATATTCTTGTAATAGATAATATATTGGAGTCTGCATCATATAATTGACTTTATCCAATAGAAAAGGAAAATATCACATTTTTCTGAGGAAAAAAACTGCCATGATCAAATGCTCATCACTTGTAAGGGACCATAAGCCATTTCACTTACTTGCACCATTTATAATGAGCGAACACTACGAGTAATAGAAGGTGAACAATCAGCAAAGAGACAGCAAATCCCTTTGACACAAAAATTGGTTCAGGAATGAACTTGAAGTTGACGGACCTAGCCAAAGAATAAAAGTCCAAGTTAGACCTCAACAACACCAATTGTTATGCAAGTAAATTACAGAAATGCATTGTGTCCAAAAAAACAATGAAGTAAAGCGCTCTTCCCAAAAACCAAGCTCATGCATACAGCCTCTTAGAAAATATCATGTTGAACCTTTATCCCTTTAAAAAGAACTTCAACAAATTACTGAAGAATAGTGTCCCCTAACCCCTAAAATCCATACAGTTTGTTATATTCTATGGCAAGCAATATTTCAGATGCCAATATTCTGGACTACTAGAATATAAGTAATACCCTCAAAGGCAGGTAATAACATGAAAACTATAACATATGCACCATGGAGAGCATTTGCAGGAGATTTAAATTTTAAGTTCATTGACTTGCAAAAGGATGCACAATCCTGAAGGAGATAAAAGAAATAATTTCTTACCAAACAGACTTATAAAGAGCAAAACAACAAATTTCTCAATTCAGAGTTCTTTCAGGTCAGAATTTGACCTAGCAATTCCAATCTGTAATCCCACGCACAAACAAAAAAAATTCTATAATCCAGTTGGTGGACTATCAAGCTAATATGCCTTGAAATATCAATAATCCAAGAAAAATTACAGAAACAATAATTTTATTTACAACCATTCAGTGAAGATGCTACTGGTTAATCCTCTCAATTTGTTAGTAACTTGCAACTAAGGAGAAAGATGAGCATTTTTAATACTATCAAATTACCAGAAGTGGATGAAGACACGTCCAAGATTAAAGGCTCGCGATATATATTCAACTGGATACGATACTAAAAATGGTAGCCCCAGCACAATCTGCAGAATCATTTACTGAGTATGTAGAAATGAATCAACATATTGGCAGACAATGCCTCCTGCCACAACATTAAGTGCAGTAGTCCAACTCAACCAACCACTTTTAAAATAAGTTAAGATGCATGGTGATTTATGTTTACTTCCTATGTTAGGAAAGAAAAAGAATTTAATCTGTAAAGCCAGGAAGGAAATTAGAAATAGAAATCTCGATTATCAGGAAATTTTCAATGCAAATAATGAGTCCTCAATGGCCAGAAAGGAATGGCTGACATACCTGCACAAGTGCCGCACCAGCTAAAGCTGATATTACCCCACTGATATTCATAGCCTGTTGTAAAAGTGATAACAAAGAAAGATGCAGCTGTTTAAGCATAAATAACTAACCCAGTTGCTAATTACTAGAAAAATGTAATCAAGCAGAAGTTAATGCACCTTTAGCATGAGTATAAAAAGAGATGGGGCATAGAGGAGGACGTTCATCTTTATCGAAACTGCAGAACTATACACACAAAAGAGGGAAAGCAGAAGCGATTTCTTTTCTTTTCCTTCTTAAAAGGGCAAAAAAAAAAAAGTTACTGATAAAGTGAGCATGCTACCTAAAAATAATCAATCCCAAATGCCACCTTCCATAAAGAATGGATGCCATTGCAGCATGGAGGAATGTCATCGCAAAACAGTCATTAAACAGACGAAGCATAAATATTGAGTGAATTCTCTTTGAAAGACAAAGCAAGCTAAGAGCCCACCATGGAAGCTGCAAGACATTTTAAGAACAAATGCTAATATCAAAAACCAAGCCAAATAAACAAGCACTGATGCAACAAAGAGTAAGAATTAAGGAACATTAACAGTCAAGATCATTTACTTTTTCCAGATATGATAAAATAATATAACTTTCATTCTCTCTCTCTCTCTCTCTCTTCATTTTTCAACTCTACCGGGCAATGGATGGAAAGAAAATTACGTTTTCTTTCAACAAATCCATCTTTCCAACCAAGCATTCAAATGGAAAGAAAACAATATATCTTTCACATTTCCACCTTTCTTATCTTCCAATTTTCCATCTGTTCATTCTTCTGTCCAACAAACCAAGGAAAGCCTAAATGTATGTTCTACTTTATCCGCAAGTAAAGCAAGACTTTGAATTATTCTTTGCAATTTTACATACCAAAACATCTAATTACATCAGTAACAAAAAGATGATTATATGCGTATATCAATGCCTGAACTAATAATGAAAGTAAATTCCCTACCACTTCAGTCTTTACATAGATTAATAAGACGATCCCCAGGTTTATGATGTATAAAATCCCAAACAAAATCTGCAACCAACAACAAAATAAAAGTAAGGATAAGTAACTGGTTTACATAAGCACAAATCAGAGACAAAAAGAATTCAATTTTCCAAGTACTCAGATCACCTGAGCTGTAAAAACCTGTCCTCCTGTAACATACTGAATAGCAGAATAAACATAAAGGAAACCAGCTGGGTAAACAAGCGGCCCAGTGTCTCCTTTCAAGTTCTTGTAATCCCTTTCTCCTCCAAGAAACCCACTTACCTGTCATCTTAATAAACACTAGTACATTATCCCATTAAAAAACGAATAGCTGAACCAATCCAGAAAGGAAATTAGCTCGATTACTACCACACCTGAGACATGTAAGCGTCCCAATCTATCTTCGTATCTGAAAATTGGAACCATGGCAAGTCACCAAAGAGTTCAATTATACAGGGAAGAGAAAAAATTGTAAGTGAGAGAGTGGGATTTTCCGGATCTTACAAGGGATGTAGGCGATGATGAAGGAAACAAGGAGGGAGTCGATGAAGAGTAAAGCCAAAGCCATTGTCGTTTTGGGGTTTTTCAGAAGTTTGGGGATCAAAGAAGATGCAGCAGCATCTTTTCTCCGAGAGCGTTTGGCATGAGCAGAACCTGAATTTTTTACCGCCATGGGTTTTTCCCTTTTTGTCGCCCTTTTGGGTTAAATTTTGTGTTTGCCCGTTGTTTTGATTGAGAAAGAAATTGAAGTCTGAAATTTGGAGTTTGTCGGTAAACAAGCGGAGGAAATAAAGAGATGGGTACTTCGGATTTGATTGTGGACCGCTTGATTCGTTCTGCCGCAGTACAGTAATTGGGCGTAGGCTTGAAGATTGGTCCTGTTTGATGGGTCGATCAACGTCAATAAATATCCATGGTTGGTTTGAGTTGCGTTAGGCTAAATAGAAATAGACCCAAATAACAAGCGCAAATCCAGTTATGTAGATCAAAAATCAGACTTAAATCTACATTGATAGTCATAAAAGCTATTACAAAAGGAAAATTCACACCCCTTTTTTTCCCTAAGCAATTGCCGGTTGAACCCTGTCAATATTGCTGATTCTTTATTCGAGGTACGGCACCAGCTGAAGTAAGAGAATTAATTCAGGCTCCTTGGTTTATATTTGTTATACTGGGAGGATGTCGATCACCTGCATAGCTTAAAAGGCGTCTAGAGCTTAAATGGCTTCCAAAAACGATCAACGCTCAATTGACCAAATGGTATTGACCAAACTCTAAAAGATTCGATCACTTGATTGCTCGGTATTGGTCGCCCAAACAAATAATCTAGCAAGCTATAAACACTAATGCACCTACCCACCTCTCAGATAAGAACCACTAAATAGTACGTCTTAGGATTAGTGAACATTATTATCACGAGTAAGACGGCTCTTGTTATGAACTTATACAAGACTATCGATATCCCCTAACAAATACAACTATTACAAACTGATCGAAGAATTGACAGTATAACAATCAGTCACACTTAGATAACGACGAGTACGTAGTATGGTCCCCTTAAGACATTCAGGTGAAAAAGGAATAAAGAGGCCTTGAGATATGTATGAACACTCTTCTTACTTTATTGCTTCTTCCCTATTCTCTCTTTACTCTAAACTCTCAAACGCCCGTAACTGATTTAAATATCAAAATGTATTTTAAAATCTCAACTCCAACACTCTTTTTGACCTTTATCATCTGTGTTTCAAGTCCCATCTTTGCTCTTCACTGCAACCTTCTCTAGGTTTCCTCAGGAAAACATCAACAATATTCTTTTACAAAATGAAATTGTAGTTTAAGATAAAAAATTATTAGAAATTAAGCTTAAATATGTCAGATGCTTTTTTTTTTTCATATCAACCGAGTTTATCAATTGTGCAGGAAAGCAAGAGGAACCAACAATTAAACACGTATCCAGAAACCCAGAAATGAAAAATATACTGCTTAAAACGTGGGAGCTTTCAAGACAAAACCAAATTCCGAAAGTGTTGAGTGCAGAAGAACTTTATCCATTTCATTTTTTTTTTCTGGTAAAGCACGTCTTATCCAGTTACAGATCGATCAAAGCTTTCTCTATCTCCCAAAAGCACTAGCAACGTCCAGATTTTGTCGAGAATAAAAAAAGCTGCCTCCCGAAACGAAAGGCCAACTTTTCTCATCCACGTGTGTGATCTTCCCTGTCCAATGTCCACTCCTAGACACTTCCTCCGCCCACCTGTCACTCATTTCCCTGCTTTCCAAACAAAATTTAGCCCCGAAAACACGCTCCCCTCTATATAAACCCCACCTGAAATCCCTCCCTTATCATAAAACTCAGGCTCTATTTTCTCCCTTTGCTTTCTTCCATGGAATCCCAAAATATCAAACAACGTTTCAGGGATGACCCTGGCATTACCACCACCACATCCACTTCCTACGACAAGGTCAACTACAACGAAAAAAATAGGCCAAACAGGGGAGAAAAGAGGATGACTATGGCCAAACGTGGCCTAAGATCGCTAGCCATAGCAGTTTCGTTCCCTCTATCTCTCACCTTGTTAAACATCTACTTGATTGGTTCACGTCATAATTATGGGGCTCTAGCGAAACCGTTCTGGTTCCCTCCTTTGTGGCTTATAAATGTAACTTGCCTGGCTTCCAGCTTCGTGATGGGTCTCTCAGCTTGGCTTGTTTGGGCCGAAGGTGGGTTCCACGCGAGACCAACTGCTTTTTCTCTTTATCTGGCTCAGCTAGGATTGAGCTTAGCTTGGCTTCCGACTGTGTTTTGGGTGGGAGCAAGTTGGGTCGGGTTGCTTGTGTGCTTGGCGATGTTTGGGACTCAGATCGGATGTTCAAGGGATTTCAGAGAGGTGAATCCGATAGCTGGTGACTTGGTTAAGCCTTGTTTGGCGTGGGCAGCGTTCTTGGCCATTGTAAATCTAAAGCTTGTTTTCCTTTAAAGCATAGAACGATCTTTTCTTGTTATCTATTATTTTATTCACACCTTGAAAAAAATAGGATTTGAGTTTTCTCTCATGATTCATCTGTTGCTTCTTACAAGTTAACGGTTTTGATGTATATTATCAATTTTATCAAGTCTTTAATGGAATGTTTTTGCAGTTGGTTTCCTTTTTTTTTTTTTTTTTTTACTTTTGGTAATTTTCTCGATCCTGTAGTCTTTTATTTGTTCTAACTGTTTTCTTAAGGTTCATCCAGAACATGAAATCCAACAGGCTTTAAACACAATCTTCCCTGAACCGAGAACCTGAGCAGGGGGCGTCACAATTGTCTCAATAAAAATGAGGTAAGAAGATGTAGCTAGGACTTCGATGCTGTCTGATGAGTCTTTGATTTCCTATGCTAACAAGTCCCGCGATATGGGGATCTGCTTTAGTAACACCATATTGAAAATTAAAAAATAAAAAATAAGAAAAAAACAAGAACGGCGGCAACGGGGAAGAAAGCATCCCTGACCATCAGGTATTGAGTATCAGAACTGCATAATAATGCCTGGTACCTTTCAAAGTTTCATTTGCTGTCCTAATTGCATTAAATATATCATCAAGTCACTGCAACTCTAGCTGAGAACTAACGTGTCTCACTTTTCAGATATATTGCATTGTCCAAACAGGCAACCACCCTGTGAGTACATTGAGATAGAAATTTTAAGATAGGAATGAAGCTCTCATAATCCAGGTTTATCAGCCAATTTCCAGGAGCCCACAACATTCAATTATACGACATGTTTCTTACCTAGCGTACCAAAGTTGGCAAATAGAAACAAGTAAGGGTGAACAAGACAACACCACAATCCCGATGGTGATAGCAAATCGGATAAGTAAATATAAATATATATATATATATATATATATATATATATAAAGAAAAAAGAAAAACGAAATTTGATGGTAAGCTAGTCGACCCGGCACAGCTTTCTCAAGGTAATGGAAATTCTCCTCTCCTGAATTAATTCCTGCCCTTCCCACATCTGAAACCTTGGCTTGCGGTTTATTTCGTGTTTCCAAAGGTAGCGAGCTTCTCCTGACATTAGAACCAGAGATCCCGGAGTCAAGAGAACTGGAATCTTTCTCATAAGTGGATGCTTTTCACCATGCTCAACAGTGTCAGAACCTCCTTCACGTTCGATTTGGGTGAAATGCATCACACATGATGACTCTAAGGAGATAATGGCTATTCCATCTTCGAATCGCATGAGGTCAACATGAGCACAGATTCCCTGCCCAATAAACGGTTAAAATATTTTTTTTAGCTTAGATGATATTCCTTGAACAACATAAAACAACTCGATGATCTTATGTCGCACCTCACCTGGATGGTATACATTCACAATTAGTTGATCAAATAGAGGTTCTCTCCACAACAAATTTGATGGTAACAGGCAGGGTTTGGTGCCCCCCCTGGACGTAACCAAGTCTATAGATTCATCAGATACGTGATCCCCAAGAAGCACCGCTTCATGTATACAGTTTGAAAGTTCAGTAGCCCATGGTGGGAGATCTCCAAATCTCATGGCCTGAAGAAAATACAATTAAAACATAAATTCGACAGAAAGTAAAAGCATATCATACAGAGAAATTTGATGATTTACGAGTACGCCAACAATTGGATTAGATAAACCAGTCAAAAAATAGTTTTAATCATGAAGCAATGACTATCCCACCAAAACTCTGCGGACTAATTAAGTAATTGTGACCCTCAACACCTTCCCCTCCCTTTTCAGAAGCTGTAACTTTATCATCTAACACCTAGATGTAGACATTTAAGACCTGGAACAAGGTAAATGCTAGCTGCTAAAGATAGGGTTTTTCTTATAGAAAATGTCCACGAACCTGATTGTGAGAATCGTCTGTGAACCACCCTTCTGCAACAAAACCCACCAAACATCAGAAACAAAATTTAAACCTTTACTTTTCTTCAAACATCTAAGATTTGGTTGTTGAAGACTCGAGACATGTAAAAAGGGGGAATGAAAAAGAAAAGAACCATGTAGCACCGCGGAAATCAGTGAAGATTGGTGTTGAACAGAAAGGAAGTCTCTCCATAACCATAATCCATTGATTTCTTTGATCTGTTCCCAGGATGGAATTAGGTCTGGAATTTTACGTTTCGGCTGGGGATCAATATCTTCGCTGTCCGAGTCTGATGATGATTCACCGAATACTTCCCTCAAAACTTCCATATGATTCTCCATCTTCAAGAAACTTGCCCACAAAGCGGGCTTCGGTTTCCCTTAATAGATCTTATGGCCTATGGGCTTTATTTGTTTTCAACATCCGCACTGAAGTTGGAAATATTAACCCTTATTGGACCATCGTAAAGAAACAAAAACAGATCCATTATACAGGGAGAAGCCCTCAAAACTTTTAATATAATTAATAAAAATGTATATAAATAAAAAAATTTTAAATGTAAGTTTTTTTAAAAAATAAATTTTTATTATTTTTAATTAATATAAAATTCAAATTATTCTTTTTATTTATCAAATCAATTTTAAATAATTTTAATTAGTTTATGAAGAAATAAATTCATTTACGAAGTTTTTTCTCTTTTCAATGAAATAAAAATTTCTTACTTGATATTGGCTGATGACTGACTGCACCATCTTCGTTGTTGCAGAAGATCCCTTCCAGCATAAAAGAAGTGAAGAGACCGTGGGAATCAATTGAGACTGACGTGCATCTCCTTAATGTGTGTGCCGGTGAAGTGCACAGCCATCCGTGCCCATGCAAAGAATGATATCTTGAAACGTGGATATCCCTGTCCCATTTTGCCACTTTTCAATCATTGACATATCAGCGCAACGACACCCTACGTGTCGATTGCGAAGACACGCGTAAATAAAACAATGGGCCGTCACCCCGTTTGCCTTTGGCCCAATTGTTGTAAGTAAAAAGCACGCCTCCAAATTGTCAAGTCTTACGCCGTTTTGACTAGATGACCCTTTTAATCGTGCGCCACGTGGCAAAGAGATATATCAGAACCGTAGATCTCTCATGGGGATCGTCGCCTTTGATAGAGGAATCTCTATAAAATGGGGAGTTGTTGCAACGCTCTGTGTAGTCCCTCCCGTTGTATTGAAGAAGCTCTAGATTCCATCGATCATCTCTTTCTCTACTCCTTTAGTTTTCAAGCAGTGGTCTCGAAATGGTGAAATCAATGGCTGAGTCAGATCCCAAACAGCAAACGGAGGCAGTAAGAACTTGCATCTCTTCATAATTAAAATTTTTTCCCATTTTGATGGATGAGAAATTATTTTTATTTTATGCTTTTTTTTTTCAATGAAGATCGAAGAAAATGAGAAGAAACTGAAGTATCTAGATTTCGTTCAAGTGGCGGCGATCTATGCAGTCGTATGTTTATCAAGCATCTACGAGTTCGCCAAGGAAAACTCCGGCCCACTTAAACTGGGGGTTCAAACCGTCGAAGGAACTGTCAAGTCCGTCATTGGCCCCGTTTACGACAAATTCCATGATATACCTTTCGAACTCCTCAAGTTTGTCGATCGCAAGGTAATGCCAGCAGTCGCTAGTCGCTAAACATTTTTTTCCTGTTTTTATTGGGCTGGTATTGTTAAAGAATAAAAATTCTTTGATATTAGTTTAAATAGCAAATTAATGAGATTTTTTGTGTTCCGCGTGGTCTGCAGGTGGACGACTCCTTAAGTGAGTTGGACCGTCACGTGCCATCTCTCGTAAAGCAGGCTTCAAGCCAGGTTCGAACCGTGGCTTCGGAGGTCCAACGATCCGGGGTTCTAGACGCAGCGAAGACAATCACAATGACCGTTTACACCAAGTATGAACCGACGGCTAAGGAGCTGTACAACAAATACGAACCGGTAGCGGAACAGTACGCTGTTTCTGCTTGGCGGTCGCTTAACTGTCTCCCGCTTTTCCATCAAGTGGCTCGGATGGTGGTACCCACGGCTGCTTACTGGTCGGAGAAGTACAATCAGATGGTTTATCACTCTGGGGAGAAAGGGTATGTGGCAGCGTCGTACCTGCCGTTGATTCCGACTGATAGAATCGCAAAGGTTTTCGAGGAGGAGGGAAGGGATCCCGCCGTTTCGACTGATGGCGGATCAGTTCTGACGCAATGAAATCGGGAGGGAGTTTTGGTAGGGTTTTGGGATTAAGCCATTAGCTTACATATCTTAAAAATGGTCTCTCAAGGAAATGGAGAGATGGACTCCATTGTGGGCCTTTCTTTGTTTTTCGCTCATTTTTGGGAGTTCAATGGTGGCTAGTTTTTTGTTTTTTGTTTTTTTTAATAAATAATGCCTGAAAGCACAAAAGTTTTTGAGTAAAATGAAATATATTTATTACTAAACCCAACGAAGTTTTTGTTTATGCAATAATTTATAGTAACACGTGGAAGGTCAATAGATATTGAATTGATGAACTTGCATGTCAATAGAATATTTTGGACGAATAATTTGTAACTTGTAAGATAAAAAAGATTAAAGGGCGTTAGAGCGTTTCGAAACTTAAATCAATAAGATAGATAATGAGAAGAAAGGGGATAAGAGTATGTAAGTTGTGTATGACTTACCTTCAAGTGAACAGTAGTATCTTTTTTATAGTAGTTTACTGAG
>JBBYHK010000006.1:919145-929938 GCA_038382065.1 Adansonia grandidieri
ATTGGACCCCATGTCAATCCATCATCATCAAATTCCAAATGATCTCTGCATCATTAGAATAGTGTTGAGAGTTAGAATTTCGGGTCAGAAGAAAAAGGTAGACACAGAGAAAGAAAAGACGAGAGTTGAGAGCTAAATAGTAAAAAAAACAGAGTAGAAAGAAAGCTTACAACATACCTTTTAAGGAAGCAACCAACGTTTGAACTCCGAAACCTATTGAAATTTTGAGTTTCTGGAAGCAGCCTTTGTTGAAGACCTTTGTTTAACCTAATTAATTCTTGTTGGCTGGACTCTAGTTTTTTAAGAAAGATTTTTGAATAGAATATAAAAATGGTTTTCTTTTGACTTAAAAAACTAATAAAAACTTTGAGTCATAGAAAACCAACAGATATTTTAATCAGGTTTGCCTTTTTTGTGCCTTAAACTTCAGCAAAAGGTGTGGGCTTGACAACACTGTTCAGTCCATGTATTGTAGTTTTTTCTTTTCTTTTTTAAACTCGTTTCTACATCCTCAGTATCGTTAGCTACATTGACTAGTGAAATTTCTCAAATTTTGAAAGGCAATTGGTATTCTGTTATGTCATTGGGTGAGTCTTGGGTCATTTTTTTTTTTGAAGGACTAGCCTTTGAATGGTTTTTTGATATTGCAACGTACGTCACATTTGGTTATCAAATTAATATGCTTAATGAAGGTCTTGGCTAATATAAACACGTGTCCTCTGAATGTAGAGAGGATTGATTCTCAAATGAGGTTGTTTCTGTTTCCAATAAAGTTTTTCCTAATCCTCAACGTGGTGCAGAGTTTCATCTATTTTGAGCTTTTATCAGCCAACAATTGGAAATGTGTTATCTCTTAACACCACTACTTCTGAAACTGTTGAGATTTGTTATCCCAGCAATATGGATTGTGATGCAGGAGCATTAATGATTAAGAGTTTTGTTTCATTTTAAATTCTATTGGAATAAAGTAATTCATTTAGATCTCCGTTTAGGATTTTTTTTTCTAGTTTAATTAGATTATTATTTAGGATAAGTTTTAGTTTGGGATAAGTTTTATGATTAAGCTTAATTAGTATTCTACTAGGAATAGCAAATCTTGTAGGAGTAGGAGTTCTAGCCTATATATATGCATCTAGGGAGTTGCTACAATGTATTCGATTATTATTTTATTATTCTATCTGAAAGTTTTCTTTCTAAAACCTAAATATCTCTACAACAATATCTTTCTCGACTATTTTCAATTCTTTTGTGTTCTAACTATTTCTATCATCCCTGCCCTGCCCTGCATCAATTTGGTATCAGTTTGGAGGAGGAAAAGTATTTTTAGGACACGTGTTAGGTGTGGAGATAAAGTGTGTAATGCCATTATTGATGGGGATAGCTCCAAAAACTACGTTTCTAAACAAACTGTGGAAAAACCAAAGCTACCTATAGAAAAACATCCTCATCAATATAAGATTCAATGGGTTAAAAAGGGATTTGAGATACCCGTAAAATTCCAATGTTAGTCAAGTTTACCATGGCAATAATGTGGATGATAGGGCGTCGTGCGATGTGGTACAAATGGATGCGTGTCATATTCTTTTGGGCCAACCTTGGCTATTTGATCATGATAGGCAGCATTCGACCAAAGAAAATACTTATTCTTTTCATAAAGGTAGTAGAAAATATACATCGCATCCTCAAGAGGAAGTAGTGATGCACAAGACTGACAAATTGAATGGGCTTTTAAAGGCTGAGTGGTTGGTGAGTGAAAGTAGAGAATTGGGGGTTGTATTTGCTGTAGTCAGCAAAATATTAAATACCGCTAAAGCGGGAAATTTGAAGGAACAGACCAAGGAAATTCAAAAATTGTTAAGAGGAGTTTGTTGACTTGGTTAGTGGCACTTTGCCATAGGGGTTGCCACCCATGAGAAGCTTTCAACATGCTATAGATTTGGTGCCTGGAGCATCTTTACTGAATTTGCCAGCATATCAAATGCCACCAGTTTAGCGGTTGAAAATTCAAAAACAGGTTGAGGATTTGATAAGGAAAGGATTGGTGCACGAAAGCAAAAGTCCTTGTGCTTGCCCAGCTCTACTAGCTTCTAAGAAGGATGGATCTTGGCTGATGTGTGTTGACAGCCAAGCTATAAACAATATTACGATCAAGTATCGATTTCTTATTCCTCGATTGGAGGACATGGTATTTTCTAAAATTGATTTAAGGAGTGGATATCATCAAATCGGATTGAGAGAGGGAGATGAATGGAAGATTGCTTTTAGGACTCCTGAAGGCTCGTATGAATGGTTAGTAATGCCTTTCGGCCTATCTAATGCTCGTAGTACATTCTTTCGAGCCATGACTGAGGTACTTAAACCCTTCTTAAAATCTTTTGTTGTCGTGTATTTTGATGATATTCTAGTTTATAGTCTGAGTAAGGAAGAGCATTTACAGCATTTACGGCAAGTTTTGGAGGTGTTGCAAAAGGAGAAGCTTTATGTGAATTTAAAAAAGTGCTCATTTTTGCAAACTGAGGCTGTGTTTCTGGGGTTTATTGTTTCTGAAGAAGGGCTGAAACCAGATCTTGAAAAGATTCAGGCAATCAAGGGATGCCCAGCACCACAGTCTTTTAAAGATGTTAGAAGTTTCCATGGGTTAGCTTCATTTCATAGGAGATTTATGAGAAATTTTAGTGCTGTTATGAGTCCTATTACTGAAATTTTGAAGAGTGATAGTTTCAAGTGGACAAATTCTACTCAAAAGGCTTTTGAACACCTTAAGGTCTTGTGACTGAAGCACCTGTTTTAGCATTACCAGATTTTAATAAACTTTTTGTTTTAGAATGTGATGCTTCTCAAAATGGTATTGGGGCTGTTCTTAGTCAAGAAGGGAGGCCTTTGGAATTTTTTAGTGAAAAGTTATCCGATGCTAAACGTATGTACTCTACTTACGATTTAGAGTTCTATGCTTTGGTTAGAGCAATCCAACATTGGCAACATTATTTGGCTTATAAGGAATTTGTTGTTTATATAGATTGTCAAGCATTGAAGTATTTAAGCTCTCAAAAGAAACTCAATGGTCATCATGTTAGGTGGAGTTCATTTTTGGATGAGTTTAATTTCTCTTTGAAGTATAAAACATGAGAAACAAATGTAGTTGCAAATGCCTTGAGTTGGTGACGTTTGATTTTAACCATAATGAGTTCTTAATTGGATTTAAGGAGTTAAAAAACCAATATCAAACAGATCCCTATTTCAGTCAGGTGGTGAAAGATTTGCAAGGACTAGAAGCAATAGATAAGCTGCCATACAGATTGCATGAAGGGTATTTATTCAAGGGTAATCAATTATGCATTCCGAAGGGATCATTCCGAGAACAGATCATAAGAGCGCTTCATGGGAATGGATTGGGTGGACATTTTGGCCGAGATAAAATAATGGCTTTGGTCATGGATCGCTATTTTTGGCCTCATACGTTCGAGGATGTGAGTAGGTTTGTAAGGCAATGTGCTATTTGTCAATTTGGTAAAGAAAGTTCTCAAAATATAGGGCTTTATTCTCCACTACCAGAACCAAATTCACCTCGGATTCATTTGAATATGGATTTTGTGTTGGATTTGCCAAAGACTTCAAAGTGGCATGACTCTATCTTTTGTAGTTGTAGATAGATTCTCTAAGATGGCCCATTTTATTCCCCATTCTAAAACAACAGATGCCTCTCACATTATTGATTTATTTTTCAAGGAAGTAGTACGTTTGCACGGAGTTCCAACGTCTATTGTTTGTGGTAGAGATGTTTAGTTTTTAGGGTATTTTTGGAGGACTTTGGGCGTAAAATGGGAACAGATTTGAAGTATTCTAGCACATGTCATCCTTAAACGGATGGTCAGATTGAAGCTGTTAATCGTAGTTTGGGAAACTTGCTAAGGTGTTTGGTTAGAAATCATGTGAAGGGTTGGGATTCAATTATTTCGCAAGCTGAGTTCGCTTACAACAACTTAGTTAATCGAACTATTAAGAAGACCCCTTTTGAGGTTGCTTATGGCCTTAAACCCCAACATATGCTTGACTTGGTGCCTTTACCCCAAGAAGCTAGGGTGAGTGGTGATGGGGAAGCATTTTCTGAGCACATTCGTAGTATTCATAAGGAAGTTCAAGATGCGTTGAAAGCTAGCAATCCAGCATATGCTAATGCAGCTAATCAGCATAGGCGCTTTAGGGAATTTAAAGAAGGAGATTGTGTGTTAGTCTACTTGAGGAAAGAAAGGTTTCCTAAATGTGCCTATCATAAGTTGAAGTCTAAGAAGTTTGGGCCATGTAACTTAAAAAGTTAGTTTCAAACACCTATTTATTGAAGTTGCCTACTGACGTGCAGATCAATCCTATTTTTAATGTCTCAGATTTGTACAAATTTGAGAGATTTAATGAGGACGAACCAAGTACAGTTGCTGAACAAGTTGGCCAACTTCCTACCAAGTAAGATGACATCGTCCAGGAACTTCTCGATGTCAAGGAAGTAACATCTAGGAGGGGAAATACTTATCGAAGATTCCTGATAAAATGGCTAGGAAAACCAGCTTGTGAAAGTACTTGGATTTGGGAGGAAGAATTAAGGAAAGTTGATCCAGAAATGTGTGAAGAGGCGGCTAGGGTATTTTATAAAGATATTACCAATCTTTCAACTGGGGGAGAGTGATACGGGAGCATCAGTAATTAAGAGTTTTGTTTCATTTTAAATTCTATTGGAATAAAGTAATTCATTTAGATCTCTGTTTAGGATTTTTTTGTTCTAGTTTAATTAGATTATCATTTAGGATAAGAGTTTTAGTTTGGGATAAGTTTTATGATTATGCTTAATTAGTATTCTACTAGGAATAGCAAATCTTGTAGAAGTAGGAGTTCTAGCCTATATATATATGCATCGAGGGAGTTGCTACAATATATTCAATTATTATTTTATTATTCTATCTAAAAGGTTTCTTTCTAGAACCTAAATATCTCTACAGCGTTATCTTTCTCGACTATTTTCAATTCTTTTGTGTTCTAGCTATTTCTATCATCCCTACCCTACATCAGATTGGCTATGTAGGATTCTTTTGAGTAGCTAGGATTGGGCAGGTCAAATTTTAAATTATATTATTTTCTATTATATCCTTTTTCATTGCTGCGTCCCATGTCAATTTTAATGTTCCCTGGCTCTTCATTTAATGCTATAAAATAGTCAGTTATCTTTAACATGATACATACACAATTTCAATCCATCCCAGGAAGTTTGTTTTCAATGTATAGTGCTTTATTATCATATAATGCTCTAGAATGTCTCTTGTATCTCTTTTAATACAAAACATCTTCTTTGCTCATGCACTTATAATAGTTACAAAAAATCACCTGGAAACCTTGTACAATTTGTACCGTGTGCATGATATTCGGTAATGTTTTGTCATACAGGATTCTGATTTAAGTTTACTATCAGCCTTATGATAAGTAAATTGTTATAAATGCATAAATCATCAGATTTTCAATCTCAATTGTAGGGGACTGGGGTGAGGAGTTTATGGTGCTGGATAGTGACTCAATTGCTTTGTTGAAAGCATCATATTAGAACATAAAGCTTACTTGTTGTTTGGGTGTTGTTGAAGGTATTCTGCTGGTATATCATTTTTTATCATTAAGCTAGTTGCTTTATCTTGGTAAATTTGTAGGTTCTTAATGGTCTGCTTAGTAGAGACAATCAGAAAGAAGGAATATCTATTCCTATTGGAATTATACCGGCTGGTTCTGATAATTCACTGGTTTGGACTGTTCTTGGAGTTAGAGATCCAGTCTCTGCTGCGATTTCTATTGTGAAGGTAATGCTGCTTGGTATTTCAAAATGAGATTTGCTTTACTTGCTGATTATTATTTTACTCCCTTTATAGTACGATTCATAGCTTTGTTTTCAAAACCATTTTGATCCATGCGTCTGAAGTTGGTTAACAAAACCTTGATGGACCCTAACACATTACTGTCAAAAGTTTGGGAGAAATTTTTTCATGTTGTTGCATCTCTATTGGTGGAAACATGCTCTTTTTTAATAACTGGCGCAATAAGAAGAATGTTGAGAATACCACATTTTTCTTCTTATAGATTCATTAAATTCCTACTGGTCTTTCTGAGGATCTTTCTTGTTGGTTTCAGGGAGGTCTTACTGCTACCGATGTTTTTGCTGTTGAGTGGATTCAGACTGGTGTTATTCACTTTGGGATGACAGTCTCCTATTATGGCTTTGTCAGTGATGGTATGTATTGTTGACATCATCTATCCCGGTTAACACAACAGAAATCAGTTGGTTTCTATATCCGGTCGACCTCTATTCTACTCTTACAATTATTGTTATTCTTGGTTTATTTGAAATGTGTTCTATGTATGCTTTGATGCTTCAATTACCTTGGCATGTCAACACGTGACTGAATAATAATTGCCATGATGCCTGAATTTCGCGTGTGAGTTAACACTTGCACACCGTGAGTTCCTTTTCGAATTTGAGCATTCATCCTCAAATATATTGCACTTATGTAACTTGCTTTTAAAAGGGTGACTGGTTTTCCTTTTTTACTTGTTTCACATTTCCCTGGGTCCAGAAAAAGCTATTTCTGTACCTCATGCCTTGCTGTTTTCCCGTTGTCATAAGTTTGTGTGTATAATTGAAATCACATGTCAGAATTACTCCTAGACTAGCCATCTTTGCAGCTTTTGTTTGAACCTTTTGGTATTAAGTTGCCTATTTAAGGTTGACGCCCCTGGTACAACTTAATATTTCTGGAATCCTGAATTAGAGTGTTTCATTCTTATTTACTTATGGCAGATATTTCCATATACAATGAAATTGGATTTTAGTATCTGTTTGGCTTAGATCTTTATTATTAACAAGAGTTACTTATCATGTTGATTCTTGATTCTAAGTCTAATTGGTAATAATTAAAAAAATAGTTCAATAACTTGGGAAAAAAATGTTGAATGATGGTGACAGTTTGCAAATTTTGTATGATAGTCTTTTTGCTTTTTTATCTCATAGTTTGGTTAAATTCGTAAACCGACTTTGAGTACAATCAAGGCACATTAGATTCAGAGAAGGCATGCATGATTTTTTATGTATAGAATGTTTGAGTGAAGAAAATCTTCTACGAGTGTAAATAATGATGTGTGCTTAAAATAATTCCCCATCATTTATTGTTCTTCTATTGTCTCCTAGTGAATGATAAATTTATGTTTCTTTTTCTCATTTGTTGCAGTCTTAGAACTTTCTGAGAAATATCAGAGACGATTTGGTCCTTTACGATATTTTGTTGCTGGGTTCCTCAAATTTTTGTGTTTGCCTAAGTACAACTATGAAGTGGAGTACCTTCCAGCAGCAAAAGAGGATCGAGAAGGTAAAATCTCTACGGATAGGGAGGTAGTTGACATGTCAGACCTGTACACAGACATTATGAGGAGTTCAAACACAGATGGCATTCCCAGAGCCTCTAGTTTGTCTAGTATTGATTCAATAATGACTCCTAGCCGAATGTCTGGAGGTGAGATGGACACATGTAGCAGCACTCATGCCAGCACTGAACCATCTGAATATGTGCGGGGCCTTGATCCTAAGACTAAACGGTTGTCGTCTGGGAGAAGCAATGTAACAGCTGAACCTGAAGTTATTCACCCTCAATTACCACTCTCAACGACTCCAAACTGGCCAAGGACCAGATCAAAATCGAGGACAGATAAAGGATGGAGTGGATTGACTGCAGCACACGATCCTTCTAGATGTTCTTGGGGTAATGCTGCGACAAATGATAGAGAGGATATATCTTCGACATTGTCTGATCCAGGTCCAATTTGGGATGCTGAACCAAAATGGGACATTGAGGCTAATTGGGACGTGGAAAATCCAATCGAATTGCCAGGGCCACAAAACGATGTTGTGTCAGGAATAAAGAAGGAAGTTGCACCAAGATTCGAAGATAAATGGGTTGTAACTAAGGGGCCATTTCTTGGCATCATTGTTTGCAACCATGCATGCAGAACTGTGCAGAGTTCTCAGGTGGTGGCACCAAGAGCTGAACATGATGACAACACTATGGATATGCTCTTAGTTCATGGGAGTGGGCGACTGCGGTTGATGAGATTTTTCTTGCTGTTACAGATGGGTAAACACCCTTCACTGCCATATGTTGAATATGTCAAGGTATGAGCTTCAATGCCTCTTTAGTCCATGAAACAATCTTGTATTTAAAATATAGCAACTTGGTTGTTGAGCCCATCAAAGTCCATCCAAGTTCAAGATTGTTGCTAAAATTGCAAGTGCAACCGTGCTAGCTGCTGTGATGAAATAACTGTTGCTGGTGTGAACATGTGTCTCGTAGTTAGTGCTCTTACATAGGGATAGTTACCCCATGCTCTTCAATTTATTTCTGGATGTTTAATGGCTATTTTGTAGACTTTTAATCCAACAGTTGGATCAGTGAATACTGGGGTGCGATATGCGTAAATATCAACAGATGATTTAAACGATCTAACTGTAGCTTCCATTGACATGCAGGTGAAATCAGTTAAAATTAAGGCTGCGAAACACACACATAATGGTTGTGGCATTGATGGTGAGTTTTTTCCCCTCAATGGAGAAGTAGTATCGTCGTTGCTTCCAGAACAGTGCAGACTAATCGGTCGCTTCCCTGGCCATCATGTATGATGACCAAGAGATTTGTTTTTCGAAATTTTCTTTTTGTCATGTATCTCGGATGCCAATGCTGTCTTCTAGGCTTGTGGCTGTGGAATACGCTGAGTGAGTAATCCATATACAAAAACAAATATTTCTTCTGATATTTTTTTTTTTCATGTTAACCCCCTTCAATTTGTGCCATTACGTACACAATGAGGGTTTTCGGTAAATTTTTTGTTGGGTTTGTGTATCTGTTGCTTGTTTATTTGCTCTTTTTTTTTTTTTTTTGATTAACTCCTCCGTGGTATATATGCATTTCTCATGTTTGTTCCCTTGCGAACTTCTGAATGTATTGAAAATTTTACTCGTGTTTTTACCTTTTAATTATCTTTACATCGTTGTCTTCAGAACTCCTACATATTTGCAAGAATGTTGTGTCGTTTTGCATTCAGTATTTTCTCGGTCATCGTCTTCAGAACTCTTTCATATTTGCAAGATTGTCTCGATAGGCTTCTCCGTTGGGTTTCGTTATCCATAAAGATTGGCAGAGTGCGCGCTATATGCCTTGCCCACCCCATATTCCTTCGCTCCTGCCTCATCCCTTACTTTTATCGCCTTATATGTTAGCCATAAGGGACAGAGTTTTCGACACCGATAGATTTAATTTAATTTTTTTAAAAATTTATTAAATATTTGAAGAATGATATTTTTATTTTCATATTTGAACATGAATAAGATGTGGGTAACTTACGTTTGAAAAAAAAATGAAGAAATTAGATGACAGGGAACGCTATCGGTTTTTGTGGACAAACATCATTTTCTATTTCAAACTAAGTAATGCTGTGTTTAATAAATAAATAGGAGTAATTTTAGAAACAAAGATATATAAATTATCACTTTCGGCACTTACAGCTGGTTTGGATTGGAATGCAAAGTTGAGATCGGGGGTTTACCCCCAATTTTAGTTGCATTCAGTTGAGTTTTTAGCCTCAGCGGACAATCGCCATCTATGATTATTACCATTAGACTTGTAATGAATTGGGTTGAATCTGAATCAGGTTAATTTAGGTCGGATCAATTCAGGTCATATGAATTTCAGGGTATAGTTCGAGCCATCACGTGAGGCAATGCATGGACTAATTGCAGGCGGCAATTCATCATTTGCATGGTAAAATGAAAACTAATTCTAACCTTATTGTGTAGTTCATTATGTATTATATATAAATATAGTATATGTTTATGGAAACAATCTCTGCAAGACCGCAATCGTCAATTGCATTATCAACATACAAAACAAACAAATATTCCACAGCAACTTGAATTTGGGGGTACCAGTGATTGTTTAAGCAATTGGCTTCAACACATACATTTTGCATGAATGAGAATTCAAAGTGGCTGTCAGATTGCCCACAAATCGTGTCTTCAGTGTTTTATGCTGCAACAGATGCAGGCATGGGGGTATTATTAAGTAAATCGTTCATGCAATGCAACGTAAACAACAGCAGCACATTGGAAAAATTATAGTAGGATATATATTATGTGCTAAAAGTTTGTAGCTAAAATTACCTCCCAAAGGTCTCTTGCTTCAACAACGCTACTGGGGGCTAGTCCGAAATCGTCCCAGAAAGCTGTTACGGAGTGAGGAACAGGACCCCTATTGAGTAAGATCACAGCTGTTCTATAGCCAGAAAGTGGCGCCGCCCAAATCTGTTAGAAGGCAAAGGAAAAAAAAAAAAAAAACGCTAGGAGTGAGTGACGAACACGAGCAAAGTTTGCAATATGAGCATATAGTGAACCACAAGAGGTTGGTATAGATTTTTACCTCTTCATCACCTTTCACCCTAACCTTCTTAGCTTGAAAGCCATATGGATCTATTCTAGGTCATAACGTAAAAGTAAAAAAATCGATAACTATCGATGCAAAACAATTAGGTTTAAGGGTTTTTGCAGAACTTTACTTAATAAATTGTAGTTACCTTGGTTAACAGCAATGACCTCTTTATTTGCTACAATCTCCTTTGTCTCGTTTGTCATATTCCTTACGTCGCACCCAAGAAGAAGTGGAGCCTGCAAATACCATTCACATTTTATCAACCATATGTATCATGCATATTAACCGATAGACTTG
>JBBYHK010000006.1:990283-1009722 GCA_038382065.1 Adansonia grandidieri
CATATTTTTTAATTTATCTTATTACTTTATTATATTATTATCAAACTCTAATTATCATTACTTGAAATAATAATAATAATAATAATAATATTCAAAGAAGTCTTTAAAATTTTACTACTAATATGCATATACTCTCAATATTTAATGAGTTTAACTAATTAAATTAAAAAAAATGATAAATGGATGATATACTTTATTAACAATGCTTTCAAAGCTCATGATATAATTTACTTTTCGATAAATTATTATTTTATGATATATAGACCTGCTCAAGGATTGGGCTACCCACTAGGTCCAATTGGGCTTGGGCCTGGGTTATCATATTTTTATTTCAGACTAGCCCAACCCAACTCAGAACAACGATTTTAAATTAAAATAACATATATTTTATTTGAATTTAATTATAAAATATATAAATATTAATAAAAAACATTCTTTAGTGTGGTGAACAGTAATTCTAGCTTGAATAGGAGGGCTTAGGCATATTAAATAAGAGCCTAGGCTTGAGATTTTAAAAAATTTGGGTTTCGGTCCAGCCTAACCCATGAACAAGTTTAATCACGTATAAAATATAGATTAAGTTTTTAATATTTAATTAAATTATATATAGTATTAATATCTAATGTTTAATATTTAATAATTGATTCATTTTTTATATGGTACTATCTATTATGACTTCCATATTTTTTAATTTGTCTTATTATTTTGTTTTACTATTATCAGATTCTAATTATCATTACTTGAAATAATAATAATAATAATAATAATATGAGAAAAATATTGAAAGAAGTATTCAAAATTTTACTACTAACATACATAAATTCTCAATGGTTAATGAGTTTAACTAATTAAATAAAAAAAATTTATAAATCAATAGTATACTTTATCAACAATGTTTTCAAAGCTCATGATATGATTTACCTTTTGATAGATTATTGTTTTATTATATATAGACCTACTCAACGATCGGGCTACCCACTTGACCTAATTGGGCTTAAGCTCGGGTTCTCATGTTTTTGTTTTAGACTAGCTGACCCAGTCGAAATAGTGATTTTAAATTAAAATAATATATTTTATTTAAATTTAATTATAAAATATAAAAATATTAATATAAAAATATTCTTTAATATGATCAATAGTATTTCTGGCTTAAATAGGCAGGTTTGGGCATGTTAAATAATAGCTTAGGCTTAGGATTTTAAAAAAATTCAAGCTGTGACTCGGCCTAACCCATGAGTAAGTTTAATTATATATAAAATATAAATTAAATTTTTGGTATTTAATTAAATTATATATGGTATTAATATTTAATTTATTTTTGATGTAGTACTATCTGTTTTAGCTTTTATATTTTTTTAATTTATCTTATTACTTTGTTATACTATTATCAGATTCTAATAACCATTACCTGGAATAATAATAATAATAATAATAATAATAATAAATATTATTATTATTATTATTATTATTATTATTATTTAAAGAACTATTTAAAATTTTACTACTAACATATATAAACTCTCAATATTTAATGAGTTTAACTAATAAAATTAAAGAAAATGTGATAAATGGATAATATACTTTATTGATAATGTTTTCAAAGCTAATGATATGATTTACTTTTTGATAAATTATTATTTTATCATATATAGACTAGTTCAAGGGTCGGGCTACCCATTTGGCCCAATTGAGCCTGGGCCTGGGTTCTCATATTTTTATATTAGACTAGCTCAAATCCTGCTCAGAACAATGATTTTAAATTAATATATTTTATTTAAATTTAATTATAAAATATGTAATACTAATAAAAAAGTTCTTTAATGTGATGAAAAGTAATTCTGGCTTAAATACGTAGGTCTACGCATGTTAAATAAAGGCTAGAGATTAGGATTTTAAAAAAATTTAAGCAGCAGCTCGACCCAACCCAAGAGCAAGTTTAATCATATTTAAAATATAAATTAAATTTTTAATATTTAATTAAATTATTAAAAGAATATTAAAATAAAATTCATAATTAAAATTTTTGATTTATAAAAAATTATTGAATTATAATTTTTTTATATTTATTTTTAGTATTAAATTCGGGTTTGAGTTCGGTTTGAGCTTGGGTTTAGGTTCTTTCGGGCCCGGGTCAATTCAGCTTTGGGCCATTTCGGGTTCGGGCCATTGACTTTTTTGTCAAATCAAGTTTGGTTCGGGTTTGGGCTTAGGCTTTTTTGGGCGAGTTTTTGGGTTCAGGTTCATTTTGCCACCTCCATGTTGACCACTAATTGAATGACTTATACTTAAGCGCAAACCTAAATTTGCTAATAAAAAGTAAAAATGTCGCTGCAACAATGATAGCAGCTTGAGCACAACAAGTATCAAATGCTACAGTAGGGAAGTCGACAATAGTTAACTTGAAGTACGTGACCTAAGGTTGCGATGTTGTGAAACTAGTTGACCAGTTGGTGAAAGAAGAGAATTCTCCCTGAATTAGGAAGGACCATATCAAGTATCTAAAGTTGTTGGGTTTGGGGCATACAAATTGGTAGACATGACCAGTAAGACAATTCCAAACACTCGGAATGCCGTTCACCTGAAAAATACTATTTGTAAGGCCTATGTAATGGCACTAAATATTCTCTTTTATTATAAATGTCTAAAGTCGAAAAGACTTTCATTATATAAATTCAATGAGCCTTGAATAATATTATGATGATCCAACTTGATGACAACCAATAACAATATACTTAACAAATTAAGCATAAAACAAATGACAATATGTCATAGCACACATGCTAAGAACGGCCTCAAAGGTTTGATCGACATTTCAGCATACAAGCGAATGACAGTATGTCACCATGCACACATGCTAAGAACGACCTCGAACCTTTGATTGACATTTCTATATATAAGTAGGTGAAAATACATAACTATGCATAAATGCTAGGAATGACCTCAAAGGTCTAATTAAAATTTCAACATATAAGCAAATGACACCAAGTCATCACGCAAACAAGCCCAAGGTGACCTAAAAAGTCAACATGCTATTTACGTAAAGCGTATATTTAGGTGCTACGTTAATTCTTGTATATGAATAACCAGTTCTAAGTTCAAAATGTTTATACACCACATACATTCTAGACGTATTCAAACAGCTTGAAAAGGCTAATGTTTATTGAATTTAGTAGTAAGACACTATGAGTTATTAAAGAAAAGGGCATAAAATGATGCTAAGTAAAAAAATAAGTCTATAAGATTCATAACACATAAATAGTTACCTGATAGTTCACTAAATTTTAAGATAAATACAAATAAAAATTTTAGTATTAGCTATACAAAATCAAAAGTTTATTCAACATGGGATGTACTAACACCAGAGAGTGAACCCGCTTGCTTTCGTCTTTGTCAGACTCATCAGGCTTGGTCACCTCTAATGTAGGAGTAATGAAAGCTGTATCCCTTACTTAACCCACTTTAACTTGTTTTTGTTCAGGCATAAGTACATTGAAGCCTTTAGAAAATGGTTAGAGAGTGCCTAATTGCAAATTTTCATATCCAAGGGACATAGAGCAATTGCACTCCATAGAAAGCACTCTCCCTATATTTTTAACTAAAAAACATTTGGTTAAGCAAAGATTTTTTTGAGATTTTAACTTTTTCTATAGACGAGCCTTGGCCTCCCTATGCTAAATCTTTTTCTTAGAGATTTTAACGGTAGCCATAATTAATTTTGCATCATGAGCTTCAAATGCTTTCTTTGTTTCTTTAACTTCCTGGCAAACTCAGTAGCTTTCATAGCCCATTTGTCTTCTATAGCTTTCAAGGCAGCTTCAATCTGTGATTGGTCTCTATACCATCAGAAGGTTTCTTTTCAGCCAACATGTTGTCCAGTTAGGCTTGCATCCATTTCACAAGGGTAGCGTTTTGAATAGCCTCTTCCTTTATCAGATCAACCTTAGATTGCTATCCTAACATTTTATGTGTATAGGCCATTTGGCAAAACAAAGCCTGCAAACATAAAAAAAAAAATTATAAATGTCCAAAGGATAATAATATACAAAAGTTTTATGAATAAAATACCAGGATATCACCTTCACTACATAAGCAAAGCTGGATTGTAAGTTATGAATAGGATTTCTCATTTGTGGGGCATACATCAATTAGGGATACTTACTTATGCACCAATTTGCAAGCCTTGTCCCTATTGGGCAATATACCCTCCTTAAGCTGCTTTATGTTTTTCCAGGGATAAATTAAAGAACTACCATCTAGACTTTTAGCATTGTTGTTGCCTTGTGAATCTAAACTGTATTGAATAAATGAACTACTTGAGGTAACAAGAGCTATCAGAGTGGTGAAGTACCAAAAGGACTTATGCTCACCTTACTTATTGACACCACTATGGAATCATCAACACTTCCCCAATAATGCAGACAGAGGCATAAAAGGAAGTGATGACAATGGTAGCCTTTATAACTACATCCTTTTCAAACATTACCGTTTTCGTTAGAGGCAAGGGCTTGAATCCTCTTTCTTATTACATTATGCTTTCTCTTAGCAAGTAATAGCCCTTTACATGGCATTTTTTTTAGCTATATGTTAGGTGAGCCTGCCCTAATGGATTGATCCATACTTACGAAAGAAAAACACAACAAGCATAAAATCAAAGCAAATCAGTTTGATGAAAAATTACAAACCTATACCTTTTTTTTTTCTAAATGAGTGGAAGGTCAATCGAACACGTCTTCCTCAATCGATCGTTTAGAAACTACTTGACCTTCAATTGATAGGTCTCTTGATATGTTGACTTATTGAATATTGGAAGACCTTGGAGGGCTAGAAAGCATGTCAGGTGAACCTTCTAAGTTTGTCATATTAATTCATGTTAACCAAAGACCAAGCCACGAAACTAAACTCCTTTGGCACATCATCTGCAAGTAATTATTATTAGAAAAATTATATGGTCATACAAAACTATGAGAATATAATGAATGATTTTCTACCATATGAGTAAACTTTCTCTGGGCCCTCGTAAGATGTCCTTTTTTTTTTTTTCTAAGAAGATGCATCATATTTTTTGGGACATAGGCTACTTCTAAGCATAGACAGTGCTTTTAAACTTTTTACAGAGTTAGATACTTTTTGTACTTCAAACTAGATAAGTAATCTACTTGCCTCTGCTTGGAGCTATTACAAAAGAATCTTTGAGCTGCTCATAGGAAAGCAAAATTCCATTTAATAGGAAAATCCCACTCTATGCGTAACCTTTTTTGAATAATGAAGTATTGATTTTTAGCAATATGGGCATTTAATGAAATGTTTGTTACCATTTTCATTTTGAAAACTATAGACAATACCAACTCTCATCACTTTCCTTCAAGGAAAACAGTTGCCTTACCACCTTAATAGAAGGTAATAGGTTATCCTTCTTGTAGACAATGAAGTATAACTAAGATTGCCCATGCATTTGGTTTCAACTAATTTGGCAATATGAGATAACCATTCAACATGACATAGAAAAAGGGCTCTATGGGAGATAAAATCCCCATTAGAAAACATAGAGATAGAATGTTGCACTATCCCTATCTACAATTATAGCCATCTGTCTAACAAGAGGCTTAGTTACTTTATACTGGCTAAAGTTGAAACCTCCGTCAGTCAGCCACTTTGATACAGTAACCATATTGATATTACAAGGATGATGAGTTACTGGACTAAGATCCATGCTTTTAACCTCACCAAGCTTATCAGAACTGCTTCCCTCATCGCTAAACTATTGCTCAACATTTTGATCGCGATCTTCTCCCATCCCTATTTCTTCACCTATAAAAGCTATAGGGCAACCAAGAGTGGACTGACCCTAAATACTAACTTCCCTAAGCTGATGATTTAACCTTTCAACACTATCTTCTAATCTACCCCTTTTAGCGATCAATTTAAGAAGCACACAATGGTATTTCTTAATTATCGAACCCAAAACAAGGGGATAATATGAAAATAAACTAAAAATGGATCAAAATAAAGGAAAGACTGAACTTTTACCCAAATACTAGCAAACGAGTACGAATATGATAAACAAAGCTAGGAATTTCCCTTCAATTGAAATAGAGCAAATAAAGTATAAACTTTTGTTGCAAAGAAGAACAGTAAAGGTTAAGACAAAAAGGGGTAAAAAAAATATCAATTCTATAAAAAAATTATAGTTTGAGAAAGGTAAAGATGAAAGAAAAAGGAAAAATTATAAAGTATCTTGGCTTTGTGAAAAGTATGAATGGTTATAAAAACTTCTCAAGGAAAACAATCGCTGATATAAATACCCATCAATTCTAGACCTCAAAATATGCACCAAAAAACATGTGTCAAATAGCAATTAGTATCTCAATTGATCCACATGTACAAATATTGTGACTGCATGCAACTCACTTGTGACAACAAGCAAGTATAATCTTTGGAAATTCAAAATTTAAAAATCATAGTGTGGCTAAACTATAAATCACTAAAGTGCGTTCCTGATCACCAAATAAAAAGGCAGTAATGTCCATCGCTCCTATCTGCCATATTAATCGACATAAGATTATCAAATTATACATAGGCTGACTTTGGTCACTTTATAACCATCTTCAGCCTTAGGGGTAATTGTTGGTAGCTTAAACTTGTGGGCTGAAATAATTTATTCACCTAAAAGTCCATCTAAAGATAAGTCAACCTTAGGGCATGCAACCCTAGGTCATAGAGGTAAGTTATATAAGGTGATGCATCTTCTTTTAACCCTAAGCTAAATTCCGTAGCATACTTAATTAATTGTTTGCTTTGCTCCATCCCCTTGCTAACTTCAGCATTGAAGTGTGCCCTAGAGTATCAACTCTAGTGCCTTTTAACATTTCTTGTCTTGTAGGTATGACGTGATAAAAATAATCTATCTTCCTTGATCCTTTAACCTCCATTGTTGCATCAACACTACCAACATAAAACTCTTGACTGAGTTTGGTATCAAGAGTTAAGTGACAACAACCCAATAAATGATAGTTTTTTTAATGAAATCAAGATAGTGAAAGGAAATCCCAGGCTCTTGCATATTGACATAAGCATAAGAATTTAATTAAAATTAAACATATGAAGTGAAATTAAACAAAGAAACATTTAGATTTCTTAAAATCTTAGAAAGAGATGTACATATGATCGGGTAGTGATTTAAAAAATAAAATTGATAAAAATCATAACTACTTAGAGAACCATAGCTCTAGGTGCACCGATCCTTACACGAATGCACCATGGGTTGATTACTACAATCATTTCTTGAGGCCAAAAGCAATCCAAGTGTTTTGCCTCTAACAGTGATCCAAATAAATGCATATTGAAGCCTTCATGAGGTCTGATGGTTCTTAAGCACTAGCTAGAAGGCTTCTCAAACCTCAACCAAAAGCATCTCATCAATAGGTATCGATCCGACGTGATCCAATAATGATTTTCTTACCTATTATGCTAAAAAAAAAGAGAAATAGCTTCATAGAAAAGTCAATGTTTTTCGTAGATGCCAATAAATGGATCCAAATATCATAATTTTTTAGTTTGGCTCATTCCACTAGGATAGAAAACTAATTTTCTACCTTTCTTATGATAAAAAACACTTTAAGATTGTTTGAAATACTAATTGGCATAAAGCAGGCTTAGGGAAGTAAGGATTTCAAAATTTGGCCAATTTCATAATTACCGTAAAAAATTAATTTTCCAATATTAGAAAACTATTTTTCTATCTTCGTTATGTCAAGAATGATTCAAGAACACTTAGAAAAACCATGGTTGCACAAAGGGAGCTTAGAGAAGGAAAATGTTACGTCAAGCCACTTTAGGAAAGTTTAAGAATTAGCATCTAAGGTTTTTCTTAAACTTCTTATCAACTAAAAAGCCTTAATAATGTATTTAAATATATCCTGGGCTAGGTTAGGCTTGACTAATGGGCTAGTGTCACCCATCATTAAGGTTGGCACCACTTAGTGGTCTCTAGAAGCCCAATTAAAACTATTTCAAGTAAGTTGTCCATGATTAGACCTTAGTATTAACTAATTAATATTTTAGCGCAATAGCATACCAAAGATACCTATTCCATATTCCTAGCACATTAGCAAACCCAGCTTGAAGTAGTTCACAACTAAATTCTCTTGACTTGATAATTAAGGCTTTTAGCCTAACCTCTTTAATTTACATGTGAGTTAATTTCATAATTAAATTTTCTAACCTAAGAAACAATTTTACTTCTTGTAAATAATATTAAATGATTATCAAATAATTATTTAATTCTTCAAATACAATTATTTGGCTTTACTTAATAATATCCTTAAATCCATGTCTACAAATAGACATTATCTTGACAAGACATTATTATCTTTATTACAATACTAAGGCATCTCTAATTAGATTTCATAAATCTAATTTATGTCTTAAATTATTCTTAATTGAACTTATTCAATTAAGTTCTCCTCGTTCTACAATTTGTTTAATTAAGTTAAACTTAATTAAATCTTAGTTTTAATCCAATAGATCATTTTATTGTGTGTGACCTATTAGGCTTCCATCATAACGGCTATAAACATAGTTACCCAATTAAGTTTATTTATATTTATAAACCAAGATTGGCCTTTAGCAAGGCATCATGGCCACCTTGTATGTAGGATATGACCTATTTAAGAAATCTTTCAGTAACCAACCTCTTAGTGTACTTCAGTCTTTTCACTAGATCTCCCAAAAAGACCACGAGCATGGTGTATTGTCTACTCAAGTATTAACCCATATTAGTTCCTGTAGTTTTAGGTTAACCTCACGAATTTAGAGGAATGATTTCTCCAAAATCCATCATATGTTGGCCAACAACTTTATCACGTTAACCAAAGCCTAGAAGAAATGAGATATGTCTCCGATGTATCTTGGAGTGGTTAATACTCTCTGGATCACTCATCCACCTTCGTATAGTTCATGCCATGCCCATAACCACCCTACTATAAGCATCCATTTATTATGGACCCATTTATGATAAGATGAAAGCATGACACTCCGTATACAAAATGACTTGGTATCATAAGTTTGAACACTAATGCACACAACTGGCACATAAAAAAACATATTCCATAGACACTTGAGTGACTTATACCCAATGGAGTTCTCATATAAGCCATGTTTAGTGAATTTGTTTTCACAAAGCTAGCACTTACATGCTATCCCCAATTATCTCTATACTTTAACTTCTATGAGATCAAAAAGTTGCATGATTTAAATGCATGGAGGCTTTGCATATGCTAGTCTTTGTGCATTGTCAATGCCCCTATCTTGACAATACAATGGCTAGGAAAATTTTTTAGAAACATGATTTTGATGCATTAGGATCTCACTGTCGTAACTCATTACTAACTTTACAAGGCCATTGTGTTTCATGGGCTTCATCCAATTAATGTTTGCACGAGTATGAATCATGCCAATAACATGAAGGAAAACCTTGAATCACTAACTAAAGTTATTGGTTTGCATTATTAACTATTATATGCCTCATCCAATCTGATTGGATCTAGAGTGTATATTAACAAAGTAGTATCTTAATAGAGTTATATAAATAATTTAATTTTTTTTGAAAAAAAATTAGAAAAAGTACTTTCCTACTTTTTCTTCATTTTTAAGAAACATTATTATAGTTAAACAAGTTTTTTTATCTGTATTTTGTATCTTTTTATTTCACCACTTTTGTTTCTGTTTAAAAAAATAACCAACTTCTTCATCTATATTTTTATTTTTTATTTCACCCATTTTTATGGGTTGACATAATCTACTACTAGTAGAGATATTTTGAAATAAAAAATCTAATGACATGACATGTAATTTTTTTTTCAAATAAAAAAGTTATATTATGATATCATATGAGGAATTTTTCTAAAAAAATAAATAATTTAGATAAACACTTAATTGTTTTTTATATTATATATTCAATTTTTAAACATGTCTACTAATTTGATGTATTGTTAGCTCATGATATCAATAAGTTACTTTATAGATTAAAAAATTGATAAATCATCTATAGTATATGATATTTTTAGTCACTTAGGGGCTATAAGGAAACTTTGGAGGCATTCGTAAAAAGTTTAAAATTTTTTAGTCCCTTCACTATTAAATTGCTACAATGGCTTTTCACTTTTTTTCCTTTTCGTTTTTGTATTGAAGCTTTGCAAAATATCTAGAAAGAAAGAAAAAAAAAGGAAGGGAAAAAAGAGTGTGAATAAGATTGAGGCTATTTCTAGACATCTTAGCAAGTCTTTCTTTATTTTATTTTTAATTTTCAAGAATAATTAAGACAAAAATTGATGATTCTCTATTTTTTGGTATTAGATCTTTTTGGATTGTATCCCACAATCTGATTTTACATGGATCGTTTATGCTCAAGACAAAGACGGAATTTAGATTTACAGAAGTTGAGGTTAAAAACTTTTTCTTTTCTCTTTCACGTGCCATTTTGTTTGTTTTAGTAATTAGAAGTTTTTCTTATTTTTAATAAATGTGTGATTTTAGCTATTTCTTTTTGCTTATTTTCATTTTTCAATTCTTTTAAGAATTTTATCAAAATGTTGTGTTTTGAATATAGACAAAAGAATAATTTTGCTTGCGTTGTTACCTCCTTATATAAAGATTGATAAAATGGAAAAATTATTATTGGAATTAAGAGAATTGCTATAGAGTAAGAATTTTTGTCAAAAAGAGTTTTAATTTAGTTGAATTTCATGTATATCATTATGGTTCCTCTCTTTTCCTTTTTTCCCTTTGAGTTTAACGAAATGAATTAGCTTGGACTTGGATGCATGGTTTTTTTTTTTTTTTTTTGCAGTTCATCTTTACAACAAGCTAGTAAACCTGTTGTTAAATGGATTCAGGTCTTTCCTTGCTCTTTTCTTCATTTTTTAAGCTAATAGTCTTATTATTCTTTCTTTTTCCCTTCAATTTTGGTTTTGTTATTTGCATTTGACAATTCAATATCTCTAATATGATCCCTAATTTCCTTATGGTTTCTTAAGTACAAAGCTGGTTCATCCATAATGGGCATCAAAGGTCTTAAATTCTGAAAGGTGCCTTTTCGAAAATTGGAAAAATGAAAGAAATGTTCAAAATTGAGAAAAAGTTTTAGATATTTGGTTGTGGTAATATTGTTTCATTTCAATTTGCTACCATAACGTGAAAGCTCTATAGCATTGAGTTTTATGCACATAATGTTATATAAACTAATTGTTCAAACAACATCAATATTTAGTTTCAATTGGATTTGCCTGTGTAACTTTCATAATCATAAAAAAGATCATTGATTCCATGTACAAAATTATGAATCATGCTATTCATTTTAGACTACAAACATATATTAATGAGTTGAATCACCACACTTGTTGGTGCTTTTAAGTTTGATCCATGGTTTCTTGGATTTGTATTGCATACATTGCATTATGATGAGTTGGATATTATAAATTTTACTAATTATGTGATTTTATGTAGTTTTTACTTTTGTGAGCAAAAATGTTGACTATTGTTTCATATGTTCATTTCTTTGATGTGCATCTAAGAGATTGCTGAAGAAACAAACTTATATGGATTTAAGGTTAGTTTTGGTTTCTTTTATTCTACTTCAGTCTACTTAAGCGTTGAAAATATAGGTGTCTATGTGTCTTTTTCTTTTAATGTTGATCCTTTGGTTTTTAGAAAGAATGTTCGCATATGACCTTTGTTGTTTTGTATGTTACATAAATTTGTTTCAAATTTAATAATAATTTTATTTTTTTAATTTTGCCCTTCTCTATGTTTAATTTTTTTTTTCATTTAAAAAATTTAGCTGTTATTTTGAATTTTAGCAATCGCCGCCAATATTACAAACCAAACATAGAATTATAATTATCTTTTTGCTATGCCAAAACAAATAAACAAATTTGATATTTTCTAAATTTACTTTCATTAAGTAACTCTTTTATTGTAGCCATCCGACAGAATATTGTTATTTGCTACAAGATCAATCACCAAAATTTTACAAAGGTTAACCAATCTACATTTTAGATAGGTTAAGCATATTGTTTATTTAATCTCGGTGATTATGGGAAGATCACTATGTTTTTTGTTTTTTTTTTTTTGTTAATTTTTCTTAAGCTTTTTTTTTATGCTATGACAATTGTTGTTCTTGTAATATCATGATATAATTCTTAAATATTTTGAACTTTATAGTTCAAATCATAAACAACTGGCCTTTTTTAGTTTATTCACTTTTCTTTTCATGATTTTTTTAACAAGAATAATTTTTTATAAATATTTGAAATACACAGTGTGTAGCATAGGCTTGACACTAGTATGATATGAATTTTGAGTGAATAATTTATACATTTATCATGAAATTCTCATTTAATCTCTTGTTATGATCAAAACTGAAGAATGATTCTTATAAATCATTAATTTAATCATATTTTTTAGCCTTTGAACTAAAGAAAATCAATTGAAAAAGAGAATTTATAGCATATTAAAAATGGATAAACTATGTAGCAAACCCAAAAAGTGTGAAATTTCCTTTCGTTCTTATGTTTTTATTCAATTTAACGCATGGTTCTATGAAGTATTGGTTGAATCACGTCTTATAGCCTTTAGTTGCTTGAAGATAAAGTAAAATCATAAGAAATTAAGGCAAATAACAAACCAGGTATATTGTGGGTTTTAAGAGAAAAAAAATTTTATTTGATTGATTATACTTTTCACATTTTTTAGCCAATTTGATGCATCGGAAATGTTGATCTTATGTTCATGTTAAGATGTCTATTGCAAGATTTATGGTTCAAGAACATGAAAAATTAATCTGAAAATCATTTTAGATTGGAATGGGTCAAGAAAAACCTAGCTGGGTCAAGTCAACTTAGTTAGAGGCATGGAAGCATTCCAACCGAAGCCCACACACCACAAATGGTGCGTGTGGAGGGCAATTTTGGCTGTTTTGGTCTTTCTAGATATATTTAGTTTTTGGTTTGGGATTTTTGTATTATTTTTTTGGAATATTTAATAGGCATAAAATATTTATTATTTAATATTTACGAATGATTGAAAAGTAAATACATTTATGCTTTTATATTTCAAAATTTTATTTCATATGACATGCTAGGAATTTATTGGTAATATTTACTCGCTCGAGTGCCCAATATTTATGTACTTCCAAGCTAAAATTAAGTGCATAATTAAATTTATATAGTAGAACATTCTAAGGTGGAACTTTGGCATATCATGTACAATATTTTTGATTAAGAAAAAAAATTTTCAGCATCAAAATATTCAACCAAAGATGGGCATAATATGATACTAATTCCAAGAGAAAAAGGCCAATTGGCATGCTAAAAACTTGAATTGAAACCATGAAAAGATGAGATGAGATAGCTTTGAATTCACGTTCTGACTTGGAGACCAAAAGAAAGGAAACAAAAAAGGTTAAAGACTTGAAAAGTGGTTGAGCTTTTGAGTTTGAGTTAAATATTGCACTCCACCTTTTTATTCTACTGAAGTTTGTCCAACAATTAGGAGGCTTTCAGGACTGTTGTTTTGAATAGAAATTTGTTTGGTGAGAAAGGCCCTAACAAAAAGACGAAATGACAGAAAAAGATATGAAAAAAAAAAAGGAATTAATGAATGGGGGGCAAGTCGACTAGTCTGCTGTTTTTTTAACTCGATGGATGGCTGCTAAAGTTGAGAATAATCAAAATACAGTGGTACTGTATCGCGGACTACCGCAGCCAGTCATGAGCAGCAGCAACCCAATGTCTTCATTTGCCCGCTGCCAGAATTCAATTAAGCATAATATATGATGTACGTTGCACAAACAAAGAAATCAACAAGACCTGATACATGAATATTAGATCCATACAAGTCGCCCAGCCCAATTCATTTCAAATTTGGTCAAGCTTCAGAATAAAATTTTTATAATTTAAATTGATCTAATCTAGTTTAAGCTATCATTGAATTAATTAAAATATTTATTTAAATTTAATTATAAAAAAAAAAATTTTGTAATAAATTTAATATATTTCATATATTAACAATTAGACTGAGACATAATTTTTGCCATTTGAGCATAACTAATAATCCAACCCAACCCATGAACAATTCTAAAGAAAATTTTAGATCACAACCATCCAAGACTAGCAAGTGAAGAAAATTTCAATTTATATCATCAGGATGTTCATTAACTTGTACACTCCTTTTTTAAGAGGGAAGAAAAAAAATAAAAATTAAAAAAAGAGAGACAAACTCAGAATAAGCTACAAAAAATATATATGGATGATATATCTTGGCTCTTCATGAATGAAACGAACTATATGATCAAAACTGTGACATATCAGAATGTAATATTCTATAACATAATAAATTATTGCATTACTATTGAACCGATAGATGACTGGAATATGTTGCTAAGAACTTGTTGAACTTCACCCGAGCTATGCTCACTCCGCAGAAGATCTATCAACAGATGAAAGAAATTTGCAATGTACTTCCTGAAGGAATCCCTCTCCAATCCATTCAATGCCTTCAATGCTGACACAAGTAATGGTGTTCTAGCTGCCAATTCTTCCCTCTTCGCTGAACCCAATGGAAGAATCCAATGGGTGTTGCCCACCGATTTCTGCTGCACATCAGTACAGTTAAGGTATATCTGCAATATTTTTTCACACACTGCCACGAGTAGCGGCTCTAGATTCATCTCTTCAGAGATAGATGGATTATTTTTTACTAAATCTTGGAGGAAGTTGAGGTAATTTTGATAAGCCTCATTCTCGAAGTGAAGCATAGGAGGATCAGAGAGCTCCAAGATTGAGCACGCCTTCTGTATTTTCTTTTGCAGTGTTGTCTCAGAATTCAGTTGCAGCGCATGTAAAGAAATGGAAGAAAATATCTCAACAATGATATTGATGTTGACAGCCGACAAGAATTGTAGGTGTTTTTTGTACATATCAGTTATAACCTGAAATGATTGAAGCCAAAACAAATACAACTTTGTCACATATTTCTACGGCATAGTAAAGAATCATTATTAGCATGCAAGAATATCGTGTAATGGGAGAACCTGTATAATGAGCAGCTGGATGGAAATATGACTCTTCATTCTCGAAACCACGTAAGCCACAGTTTGCAAATTATCATCCTCAAGATCATCAATGGTCAATCCATGATCAGAACTTGTTTCAATATTAGCGTTGGATTGAGAATTGTCGGGTACCTTGATGTCATCCATGGTTCTCAAAAGCTTTATAAACCCTGGCAAAGTTGATGTGGCTGCTTCTTTGAGAGCTAGAAATATTTCTCGCCATTCATCTTCTGAAAGTCTGCTTCCTAACTCTCCTGTCAAACGAAACATTGACGCAACCCCAGCGCTTGCAGGACCCTGTATTGAACTTCTTAAGTATCCTGTCAGTACATGTACCACATTCGATAGCTGAGGCCTCAATACATTATAAAAACTAATAAATAAATCTACTAGACACTGTGCTGCCACGGTGGAAGTTTCAGTGTCCCATGTACTTCCATCAGGATGAGGAGATTCCGAATCCTGCTCATTTTTTACAGCCATTTCTCTCTTTTCACACACACCATTAAATATGGGGAGGACAACATAATTAAAAACACCAAACCAAAATGTTCGTGAGAAAAGATGCCCATGATCGTTCAGGATGTTGAAAAGCACTTCCAAAGAACTTTTTCGGATAGCTAATCTCGAGTCAGATGTTAGTTTTGATAAACCTGAAACAACATATCAAAATCCTTCAACTTCAAAACAGAAGGCACTTCATTTCTGCAATGTTAAAAACTTAAGGTGATAACAATCATCTTGCCATTCAGAGAGAAACGGTCTGGACAAAGCAAGTTGAGAATTGTTTTTGGCAATCAACGTGATAAATAATTGTCTAACCCACACTGGGAGTAGTTTGATGGATTAATAAACACAATTCAATCCAGAGGAGTCACATACAATGCTTCAATGCAGAATAAACTGCTGATAGATAACCGCAGCAGTGGGGGTGTACGGGAAATCATGAAAATAGATCCTGTGCAGTGTGATTTAAACAACAAAATTGGGTATCTCTGACATGGGACTTAAACAGAGAGACTGGTTGCCAAAAGAGTAGACTGCAAGAAGTAGAAAGGTGATGTACATGTTGAACTACTAGTTCTAAGATTACATCATCCATCAATCAGACATGATATGCGAACCATATACTCAGCTTAGTTTTTAATGCTAGGAATTCAGTCACACAAATAGCCTATCATATATCTCCGTGTGTGTGTGTGTGTGTGTGTGTGTTGCACACACAAAGGTTAGAGGATTTGCAAGGAACTAAACTAGCAGGTTACCTGTTAGCAGAGGGACCCAATATGATCCAGGATCATCAATATCAGTGAAATTTTGTACATCTGAATCATCCTTATTTACAATTGAAATGGATAAACCATCATCCGAGCTCTTATCAGTGCAAACAAGTCCTCCCTCAGCAAGTTTGAAAGCACAGAACCGGAGAAATGCAATAGCATTGAGGCTAACATCACTGTTAAACCTGCTATTTGTGAACTTGATGAGGCATCTTACACAATCAGTAAAAGTGGCAGCCTCTGTCTCAGTTATATGAGGAAAGTATTCTCGCACTATTTTTTCCATTGTCTCAAAAGCCAGCAAGACAATATTCTTATGCTCATCCGCAGCAGCAGCCGTGAACACCTGAGAAAAGGACAGAATTGTGAGAGACAGGCTATCGGAGCTGCATGGCAATAGACATCTTATATGAGCCATTAGCATACCACAAAAACACTTTTCCATCCAGATTTCACATTACTGACGCGGCTGAGTACCATCTGAGAAATGCATCGAACTATTAATTCCCTTATTTCTGTAGAGTTGCTTTTCTGCATAACAATCACAAATGGTCTCAAAAATTCATTCTGGAAATTGTAATTGGCGAGCTCCTCACGCTCTAAGAATTTCATAGCAAGTTGCCGCAATGAATCCATCACAAAAATTGCTACAGATAAGTTCTCAGACAATCCAACTGAAACAAAGAAATCAGAGAGAACATTCCACATGCGAGACCAAACTAATCTGATGCGGTTCATATTGTAATGCCTGCAATAGAACATAGTAGAATAAGGACTCTCCATAGGCACACAAAGGAGGAATATAGAGAGATAGATGTCCTGCAGAGAGCTAGGGCAATTTTATGTGTGAGGGTAAAAACTCGAGGATGTGATGAGCTAGCATTACAGGAAATTTTCCAAAAGAAAAAGATAAGAATCTTACGCAATTTCAACTAGTTTTGTGAGGCTAAACACTCGAGGATCTGTTGGAGACTGCAACTCTGATATAGATACTTTGCAAAGGGCTTTCACAAATGCCACTATTGCTTCACTGTTTAACCTTTGACTATGTGCAAAAACATGGTTCAACTCGAAATGTCCTATCTGGTCCAATAAATTCAAGTTTGCAATGAAGTGATTAATCTGCTCTGGAGATACCAGTCCGGGGCTATTAACTCCAACAGTGGTGCTATCATAAGAACCCCCTCGGACAACTGCCATTACAGCTGGATTCTGGAGGGTTCCTTTTTTCTTCAGGGATTGAAGACCAGCAGATTTTACCGCCTTTTCATCTGTGTCAGTGTTTGACACAGATAAAAAGGATGCATCAGTTGGTGCACCTTCTCCCAACAGTTGCAAATGTTCAATTCTGGATAGGCACGTCAATATATGCTCCCAGGCTTCCTGAAGATGGTTACCATCTTCAATGGCGATAGATATTATTGCCTGTATGAAGTAAATTCAACAAGAGAGATTAAAAGAACATTTCACAAAAAGGGAACTTCATTATACACGTGAAACAAACATTGCTAACTAAATTCAATGCATTATTTTTTTTACACCTACTTTACCAACATGCAATTGGAAAACTTTTATTATTCAACCATCACAGTTTAGGTTAATTAGTTACTATCCATCCATAGTCTCACAGATGCTCAAAACACAAACCTCAAAAGGTTGCGTTTTCCAATCAACACCATGACTAACCTCATAGACCAATAAAGTGCAACCTTCACCATGGTTGCCAGCTGCAACTTATTGTTTATCAATGATAATAAAATGATACAACAAATATCTTGCATATACCAAGAAATTTACTCAAAATTACATTCAATGTAAAAAGCAACCATGCTTACAATTTGCTATGCACGCTAACAGAAGTTGAAAAAATATACATGAAGTTAAACAGACCATAAGAGCAACCAAAGACTGAACATCCTCAGGCATCCTAACTTATTATTTTAACCTACTAGATTACTAATGTTCCATAAGGACCGTAACCAAGCAAACACCAAGAAAAAGGAACTAAAAAGCACATATGTATAACGCACACAAGTGAATTTTATCGTATCCATGGTGGGAAGCCGTAAGTGCACACATTCAGATGCAGCAATACTAACTGTTCCTTGATATGGCATAGTAGAATACCCAGGTAAACATTCCAATTCTTTGTTATTATGAGCAAACAAATACTACTTACCTTTACAGCATCAACATTCTTTTGTTTCATATCTGCAGCACAATGAAGAAAAGTGAACTTTGCCACAGATGTGACAAAAGCATCTCTCTGTGTCTGCATGCCCAATACAGCAGTTACATGCACAGCATATCGAAAGCCCTGTAAGCATTGAGTAGTAGCAAGTCTATCATCACTCTGGTCAAGAGTGACACTAAATGCAGCCAGCATAGGTCCCCAGCAGACCTCCACCATAAACCTCAAGATTGATATATCTGAAACACTATGATAAACATACCTGCAAGAGCAAAGGAAGAAAAGGCTACTATGAACAAGCATTATGCAGTAGGTCCTCTAGGATATTTGGGATGATAAAAGAACAAAGATCTATTTAACACAGAAGCAGGATGGAGAGACTACATAGAGGAATGTACAAGAACTGCATTCTCTTTGCTTAATGATGCAAGTTCATTTATCAGACTTTTATGCCAGCATCAACTAAAATCAAATGACTTCATTTCCCAACAAATCACAACCTATGGCATGAAAGAAATGAACCATAACACTCTAATCATATACAAAAAACATGTAAAGTTCATCCCAAGCTCACAGATAAATGGTACTAAGGAAGAATACACGGTTAAACTACCAAATAAAACTATGATTCATGAATAACCAATGCATGATCAGTGTCGTCAAGGGCGTAAAGTGCACTCCCTTATATTGCCCCAAGCGCAAGGAAAAAGCACTCGCCTAAGTGAAGTCGCAATTTGTATATGTGATTGTTTTTGCATGTCTGTCTATAAATTTCCATATAAATATATATATATGTGTGTGTGTGTATAAAATAAGCTAAAGATATATGTATATGTATATATATATATATATATATATA
>JBBYHK010000006.1:1014114-1030258 GCA_038382065.1 Adansonia grandidieri
AAAATTTTATCACTATATTTTTAAAATGTTAGGAGTATAATTTACAATAGTAATCAATTTAAAATATTTTGTTCGTATATATAAGTTAAATTTTTGTCAAATTATTAATTTTTATTCAAAATTAATAAAATTAAGATATAATGATATATTATTTTTTTACACACTTTTATTGCAGAACAAAGAGGAAAGAAATAAACATCGTGGCGAGACGAGAGGAGACAAGGCAGGAGAGCTCTGTTCTGTCTAACGTATCCTTAAACCCCCACCCCCCCCCCAAAAAAAAAAAAAAAAAAAAAAACAAAAGTGTTTAAGTTAGTCTTGAAAGGAAGCAGATTCGATCTTCTACTCTCTAGATTTTCACTCCCACGTTCTATTTTCCGACTTAGGTTAAACTTAAACAGCAGGAAATCTAGTTTAAAATTGATTGAAACTGTACTAGGCAAGCAAGTTGTCAAGGAATTCTTAAAAATAAAATAAAAAACAAATTCCAACAGTTCCATCAGTTAAAAAAATTCTAAAACTTTAACGGATCGTTACGGAGCAACTGATATATGTCAAAAGGATTTATACTTTTATTGAAAGATTGAATTTTATTCGTAAATTTTTATTTCAAAAGATTAATAAAAAAAATTTCTTTAAACTTAATTTGTATCATTATAAATTAATTTATTTGTTCAATTCTATTATCAAACTCTAACATTATATTTGGTTTATCATAACAAGAGTGCCATTAAAAAATCATTTGAAAGTTATAAATAACGCAACAGTTTAATATTGTCGTTCCGAGAAATGACCAATTCTAGGATTTGGACCTTCCTAAGTTTTTTGTTTTCAAAAAAAAACAGTAGATCACACTTTAATATTCCTTAATCGAAAAACGATCAAATCACCTTAAAATGAACTCAATATATCAACAAAATAATTTTAAGGTAGAAAACAGAAAACAAGAGAAAGAAAGCATGGGTTTTGGGTTTGGTCGATCTTGAAAGAGTTAGGGCCTAAAGTTCAATAGAGAGGATAAGCAGAGAGGAAAGGAAAACATACTTAAAAATCAAGTAACTAGAAGTGACCAAAGAAGGATTTTTGGAAGGTTTTTTTTGCAAAATTTTTTGGTAGATCTAAGGGTTTTTTTTTTTTTTTTTAATGAAAAGTCTTTTGGATATAAAGAAAGAAGGGCTTGAGAGGAATCAGTAATAAAATTTGTTGGCGTTCTGAGTTACGGTCCGGTGGCAGAGGGGAGTTTGGTTAAAGACAGCAGGAGAATAAAAATGAAAAAAAAAAGAAAAAAAAAAAGAAAACCTATAACTTTTTTTATTTTTAAATATTTTTTTATTTATAGATTATATATAAATAATCGTTAATATATAAATATTATTCAACTTAACCGTAACTAATTTTTTATTTATTATAAAAATATTTTATATAAAATATATTTATATACTAAAGAATATTATTTAAATATTATGTTAAATAATATTTTTAAATATAATTTATTAAAATATTTATATATATATATATTAATTTTTTAAAAATATTTTATTAATTTATTTTTTATAATTTGTTATTAAATATAATTGATTTAAATTGATATAAATATTTAATATTTATGTAAAAATTTATTTATTTAATTTTAAAGTAATAACGTCATTTTACACTCAATTTTTATGTATTCTTTAACATCTATTTATCCAACCAAAAAAATAATAATAATTCTATTACTCATTTATTCAATTTAATCACTACTAAGAAAACCTATTATTTTGGTATTTTATTTTTGTTAAATAATTATTTTATTTAAACGAATCAAATATAGTATAAATTTGATAAGCCGTAGAATGAATCTTTTGAAGTGATAAAATTAATTAATTAATGCCGAAATCACCAAAACTGACCCAAATATAATCGATCCAGAATTGCCGGAGGTTATCACATGAAATGAAATCCGCGCACACCTAAAATTATCTTCTGGTGAAGAAAGTACGTAATAAAAAAGGTTGGCCCTGCCTTTGACAGATGAAGACCGAAAGTGTAGAGCAAAAGGGCAAGGGATTCATATATAATCTCCGTTATATTATAATAAAAACATTTTAAATTTATAAGAAATTTATTCAGATGTGAATTAACCAAAGCATCATGTTTAGTCAGGTGTTCGCCTTTATTGATCAAAAGAAAAAAAAGGTGTTTGCCTTTGGATCTCGACTTGAGTTTTATGATTTTTAATTTATGCGAAGAAACAGATCTAAGCTTTTAAATGAAGTTCTAAATCAATTTTTTTTTTTTCAAAATATTGCTAATAATACTAACTCAAGTATTTGACAGAAATTTTTAAATTTTCAGTAATTAAAAAAATATATAAAAAGTATTATATTATTTCAAAAAATTTTTTTGTCCATTTTCTATTTATTTAATCTGTTTTTTAATTCTATTTAACATATTTTTTTTATTTTTCACTTAAAATAAGAAGTTTACTATTTCATTTTTTTTTCCATTTATTAAGGATATACAAAAGTAAAATCAAATACATTCTACAGCAGTTTTGATATGGTATCAGATTTTGTCAAATACTATTTCGACTTCCTCTATAAAGCAACTTTTAGAATAGCATTATTCAAATGGCACTTTTCTGTAGAAGTTCCGGCCGAGCCAAACAAATAATACGATAGTAAAATAAGTTTAATTTGATAAATTTAATATATATATATTTAAATGTTTTTAAAAAATGAGGGGGGAAATTTTCTCCCTCATAGCCAGGACGTGAAGGGTTAAAAGAAGTGTGAGAGGTCAATGATGGGGAATACACTCCGCCTAATAGACATCCCTACTTCTTCCCATGTCCATTCGCAACCGGCAAAGATAATATAGACAAATAAAAATAAATAAATAAATAAATAAGACAGATGATAGCAAATCTATGTGCCAAAAATGCCAGCAACTAGGATCCTGCAATATTGACTACTTTCATTGCCACAAACTGATCTGAACTTTGATCATTGGAACTAAAAGTTCAATCAAATATTACACCAACAAAACAGACCGCATCACCGTTGAAGCTATTGCTATATTGACTACTTTAAATATGTTGTCATACAAATACAACTAGTCGAGAGTTATTAGAATTCTTAATCTCTACCATGTCTGCAATTTACAAATCATGACAAAACAAAGTATGATAACCCTCTAGCTAAAAAACAATGGTGGAAGGGGAAGGTCGGAGGCTCGTCAACAATGGAAAGAACGATTTTAAAGACAAATGTCTATCCTCATTAAGATTTAGGTGTAAATAGCCTTCTCACATCTCCACAATCAGAATGATAATGTATCATATGCCAACATAGCATTGAAGGCAGGGATTGTTAACTTTTGATGTTTGCATGCCTTATTGGAACTTCTACATTCTGTCTCCTCCAAAGTCCGAAGAGTAGCTTAAGATGATAAATTGGCTTCTTCTACTTGGCTCTTTAGTCCTCCACTAGTAGGCCTATGATATTCACACCATCAAAGGAATGTGATCACTAAACTGTGCTAAGGAGATATCTAAAACAACATTACGTACTTATTGCAAACTCTTTAAAAGAAAAGAAAATAAAAAAGTCATGCTTCGATCCTCTGGTAAGAATTTATAAGTTCATGAAGCAGAAAACAAAAATTATTGTGCCTAAAAGTCAACGCAGCCTAAAACCAGTCTGTCTTCTAATGAAGTCTGAAATTAGTGCTCATAAAAACACTTACAGTCCACATAGCACTTTGATGGTGTCATAGAAAAACCATTGCAAAGTAACAACAGGCCCCACAAGAGTGATGCGTACAGGAAGACTTCTAGTAAAAAGATTAACAAGCCCAATCTTTTTAACAGCCTGAAAGTTATGATATCGAATAACACAATTACTCATTTAAAATTTTTGTACTTAAAATAAGCCAAAGAAAAAGCATTAATAATAGGTGCTACCTGCAACACATTTTCAGCCTTTTTGTTGTAAAGAGAAGAAACAATGACATCAGCCGGGTTAGAGACTACAGTACCAACTGCTCCAGCTGCATACCCTGCTAAGCATGTGACACCGAGTTGTTGAGCTCTGGAACAGTCTTCTTTTCTCTGTTTAATGATACTTCTATAGATAAAGTCCACTGAATGCTCAAACGTTGAGAACATTATCATTGAGACTGCCAATCAGATATCATATTAAGAAACAAGGTCAGAAATAAGATGCAATATGATTGGCAATCTGAATACTTGCCAAAACAGACATAAATGTGAGCAAGTAATCTGTCAAGACTAAAATCTCAGATGAGCTTGTAGCTACTTGCTTGTTGACAAAAATGTTCACTGAGCTAACTTCCTTTTGCCTACAAATCTAAGTATTCTAGCTTGACTTTAAACTTCATTCTGAAACATAAAGAGTCAAAGTTGATGTTCTTAAACGCCTATATCGAAGCAAGATAATTACATGTCCTACGTGCAAACCCAGAATTCATGATCCAGCCAGCTAGGGGAAAAACACACACACACGCACACACGCACACACACACACACATACACACACAAGAATAAGAGAAACTGAGAGTATCATTCAACAAACTTGTTTTACACTGGCCCAATGTGACTATGTGACCATCTATCTGTTTGAGATAAAATGCAAATTTTTTACCCTAAAGAATAGTTTTCCGGAAGACATTAGCATCATAATGCACCCAATGCAAGACATAACTGTCACAAAAGAACTAACTGCATGATCTAGCAAAGAGACATAGGTGACTTAAGAGTATTCATAAAACAGGAGACCAGCAAACATGCAATGTAACTATTATTAGCTTAACCATTTAGACCAAAGTGTCTTACGATCTCAACTGAAAATAGATAGAAAATATTGGCAATCGGTGCTTTAGTAAGTACTAGGTACAAATTTAGTAGTAAGAGAACACAGAAAAAAGAAATGATTAGCATAGTATTTGCAACTGAGAATTTGTCAACTTAAGCTTAGAAACTAATAAAGGGCATATCAAGATACACTAGAGGACCCTCCAGTGCTATAACCACCAGTAAACTAGGAACAATCAACTGAAAATTCTAAAAGCACAGTGAAGTATTAACATTACATGGAAGATTGCGGCCCCAAAGTGGACAAAGTCCCTTGTAGAAGCTGCAATCAAATTGAAATGGATAAACATTACTGATGAAGGAAAAAGCATAAAGGATTCAGGCATTGGCGTAACTTACCCAGCAAGCCCTTCAACGTTATAAAGTTTTGGAAATCCATCAGCCAAACCCTTAGCAAAAGTTGGCTGCGTCTGAACACGGACTTTAATGGCTTCGAAAGGACAGAGAGCCACATCAGCAAATACTTGAGCAGATGCACTGCTGAGAAAGAATATGAAAGTCTTGTTTTGATCTACCAAAACATTGGAGTAAAGCCCCTTAAAGTATTCATAAAGACCAAATCTAAAGCCTCCTTGAACACCATATCCAAAGAACTTGCCAGACCAACCTCTCCAGAGAGAAGATGGCCCCTGCTCTCTCCAAAGGGCAGAGAATCCTGATGAAATGCTGCTATACTTGATTGGGTTCACCTAAAAAAAATAAATAAATAAAATATGGACAGTGGGGGTATACACACACACACAAATATAAGCATAAGCAAAAAACAAGCCAGCATTGCTTAAACCTCGAAGACATCTTCGAGAAAACAATCACATCATCATATTTAACAGTTTCGGGAAAAAAAATTCCACCTGCATGTTTACTTTCAAGACATCAAGAGGTGTAACAGCAAGATGAGTAGTTCCAGCACTAAGCATTCCTCCAACAGTACAGATCCCATAATACCCAGGCGAAAACTCCTCACAAAACCTCCTTTCAACCCTTTTCATCGTTTTCCTTCCTTTTTTCTTTTTTTTTCACGGCCAAACTGTTCTATTCAGGATAAGTAAAAACCAAAACCAAAAACCCACATTTCTCAGCCTTTTTTGTATAAGCAAAATGCCCAGGCATTCAGGGAATTAAGGACTGCGTTAATTACACGTTACAGGTGGGGGGGGGGGGTTTGAAAGAATATTAGGCTGCCATCGCATGACTAAAATTTTCTGGTGTTTCCTTTCTCCTTTCTTGTTGGGAATGCCTCCACGTTTAAAGTTCCAAAATACTAGGTCCAAAAAGTTTTGAGGTTCGAGGTGCTTAATGCTTTACCAAAAAGTGAATCATGGAATTAATGAGACAGCCCTAACAGAATCTGGTGTACTGATTTTTACCGGGTTACAACTGCAACTAGCGGAGCAGTGTTAGCCCTAATTAATATAGTATGAGAGTTAAACCTAGAGCCAGATGTAACATGCAACTCCCATTTATATTGGGCCTATAATCTCAGTTTCCGTGGGCTTTCCTTAGCTTTCTTTTTTTTTTCTTTTAGTTCATGGCTTGTCCTTCTTTACCCAGTCTCCCAACTAATACTTTTAACTGCATCTTCCTTGTTGGGGAATTTTTTCTTTTTACTGCATGATGAGATTATTTTTAATAAAATTAAAAATAATAATAATAGTTAAATTAATTATTATAATAGTAAAATTAAAATCAGTAATAGAATTTATATTTAAATAATAAAATATTGATAGTAAAATGAAAATAAAAAATTATTATTAAGAACATTAATCTAAGAGTATTAATAAAATATTTTTATACATATTTTAATAATATTTAATAATTTAAATTTTAATATGTATTATTTTTATATATCTAAATATTTTAATTAATTTTTTTATAATTATATAAATTTATTATATTAAATAAATAATTTAAATAAAAATTAAAAAAGAAAGTAACGAAAAAAGAAAGTAATTTAAAACCTGTCAAACAAAAAATAAAATATTATCAAGAAAGGATAAAATGAAATTTTAATCTCCACTGTAAAATCTAATTGATAATTGAAATTTTGCCCCTCTAATACTTAATTGGAAGGGCAGTGCAATTCCCAACGAGCCAAATGTACCACTGGTTATTCCAAATGCGCCTGACATGTAAAAAAAAAAAAAAAATGCTTTAGATGGAATCGAGATGGAGTCTGAAAATGTTTTACAGTCCAAAATCATTTTGTGCAGTTGTGTTGCGCTGTATAGCATGACAAATTTGAAGTGTTAAGCATGAAGGACAATGATATGATTCCGTTACGTAATTCATCAAAAACTAGTTCTTTTGTCTACTAAAAACATTTTTCGTTTTTCAAATGTTTTAAATTACTATATGGATTCACTCTTCTATCAAATTCCGAAAGTTATGAAATATATATATATATATATATATTCTAAAAGAAGGGATAATTTCATTCTTAGTCTCTAACTTTTCGACACTAAATTACACCCACTTTGCGTGTGAAAGAAAAAAAAATTGTAATACATATATATATATATATGAATTGTTTTTATTTAATGTGGTAGTAATTTTTTAAGATAATGATGATTTTTAGAAATGTGATGATTTTTTAAGAGGTAAATAAGTAGTAATTTTTTTTTAAATGTTTATGGGTAAAAGGATGATAGATTTTTTTAAATAAGTTAAAAATTTTATGAAAAATATATTATATAAAATAATTAAAAAACATAAACACCCTTGTAATATATAATACTTGAACTTAGCATCCTTAAATAATTTAATTTGACTGCCATGACTATCATCTAATACTATGATGACACGTAGCATTTTGATGCCATGTCATTGTTGACACTGTGCCCTCCTTTCATCAAAAAGGGAGTGCACGTGACTTAAAAAAATATTTTGATCTTGATGGAGTATTTATCCTCTCGATTGAGATTCCTCCTCTTTTTGTGACGTGATAGGGAGCAAGAGAATACAGGCTCTTGACTCCTGATTGTGGTCAGACGAATCACTCGTCCAATTAGTCTCGGGTGATCACTACGAAATGGCCAAATTGGAGTAACCATTGATCATTTGGCCTAGGCATGATCGGATGCCTATTGAAATTGATTTTCGAGTTACAAAACTCGAAACATTGATTGCATAGTCTGCGTGGTCCAAAAATTCATCAGTTAGGTTCGAGAGTTGGTTATGTGCAAGGAAGTATGAACTTTCCCACGTCACCTGAAATCAATATCCTTCTAGCGATGTCTTAATTTGGTTTTGATTTGCTCAATTTTGACTAGTCATTATTTAAATATAATTCCCTTTTAATGCATGAGTTTGAATAAAATGATAAACTCGGGTTTTAAAGAAAGTTTGAATTTCATATGCACACCATGAAGGGTGAGAAGCGTTGAGAATTCAAGCTAAAATGATCTTCGAATTTAATTTAAAAAAAAGAAGATATCCCGTGTCAAGCACTAAGGAGATCTTGAAATGAGAATTACCATTCTATTTTTTTTAAAAAAACGATTCAGAAAAATATGAATACAAAATGTCCACTAGAAAGAAAAATGTGTTAGTAAGACGCTAAGAATGAGATGATATTGCATTAAAAATAAATCACACAAAACAACAACAAAAAAAGAGAAGGGGCAATCTGAATGTATCTCGTAATTGTCATCAATTATTTTAAAATAATTCAGTTGACAATTTTGGAGATGTGTTTGGATCCATTGATTAATTGAGGCATGAAAATTAAGCAAGATCTAGATAACTTTGGAGAAATTTAGGAGAGAGAAAATTTAATTTCGATAATTTTTGAAAAACATGTTGTGTTATTCTCTAAAAAAAAAATAAGGTTACCCCATGGATGAAGTCCAACAATTTTTGGAAAGATGAACTTGCAGGATTTATCGTGAAAAGGGTTTGATGATTTCTTGACAAAATAAGGTTTTGACAATTCTTGACAAAATAGGTGATTTTCAATAAAAAAAAGAAAATTTGATAAAAATAAGGATGATAAATCTTGAAAAATTTTTCATACCTTGATTCGTGCCTACGGGTTAACGCATGTTGTCTTTGACTTGATAGGTTAATTAGTATCACATGGAAGCATTCAAATGCCTCAGGATGATGACTAATTCTAACAATTGTTGAAAACGGGGAACAGCCTTGTGCTATTCCCCTTCTAAATTTTATTTTGGACAAATTTGAAAGCTTCAAGGGTCATGTAGCATACCATTTAGAGATAATTTGATAAGGATTGATAGAAAATCATTCCAAAAATCTTAGGAAAGAGGTGGAAATAAGTTTTAAAATCGGGTCAAGTGTGACACTAACAGTATATGTAGGGGAAGTTGTGTAGCTAACATTCAAAAATCATTCTTGACTTGTACAAATTTCTTAAATTACAAAAGATACCTTTTCTAGAAAGGGAATTTCATGAATATTTTAGAAAAAAAAGTATTTTAAAAATTTAGAAAAATCATTTGATAGATTGGAAAGGCCCAAATAGAATAAGAATCGCTGATTCCAAGAGTTCCAAGCAGCTTTGGTTCGAAAAATCATAACTCTCGTATCTGGAATGATCCAAATGCAAATGAGATTCCATTAGAAAAATAATTTGATGTTTTTTCAAGGAAAAATATCATAAAATTCATGAAAAATGTTTTAGCATTTGAAAATGAATTTTTAAGTTATGACTACAGTGCTACTAGGGCAAAAACAAGGGAATTTTTGGTTTTTGAGTTTCTTAGGTCTAGGCTCAGGCCATGGATATCCGAATGCGTGATAGAAAGAAATGTATGACATAGGCATCACAAGCTCATTCCATAATCATGGGGAAGTTTGGTAAGTGAAATGGCACATTGACCATGTTACGAACACAAGGACTCTAAGCACAAAGATTAAAGCATAAACAATTTTGGATATAAAAAAGGGACTTTTTTTTTGGAAAATAAGACATTTAACCGCAATAATCCTTGAATACAAACATGAGAAACTTGATTTTTTTCCCTAGATTGGAAGACCAATGCAATAGAAAACCTTTAGTCCATGGTAATCCTAATTTATTGAGGTTAACATGGCCTTAACTTAGGAGTTTTAGGAAAATAGATTTCTAACAAACAACAAACAAGCATTTTGACAAATATTTGATGATCAAAGGATAATGTTCATGACAATATACATGGTTGGCATGTGTAAATATGTAAATATGACATCTAAGCATTGAAATGATGGCCACATGTGAAGAGATGAACATGAGAATGCATGGAGATGATATTTAAGTGCATGACATCAAGAAATATGCCATGGAAATGATGTAATCATGCTTGAACAGAGAAAGAATGCTTGTTGGAATTTTGTGACAGCATCAAAACACATCATCAAGATGAAATAAACATGTAACAATAGAGAAATGTAATAAAGAAGGTCAATGAAGCACCAAAACAACTTAAGTCTACAATATCAGAGGCCATAAAATCATAAGGTTTTTAAGATAAGGTCATGAAAAATGCAAAAACAAGTAAATGAAAAAAAAATTATACGACAAAAGCTTTGAAGACCTTGTTAATGATGTTAAATAGAAAATGTTTTGAACTTATAGCTCACTTTTGAGCTTTCCCTTATTATGATTTTAGCAAGAAAAAGTGGCTAAGAATGAGCTTAAAGGCTGTTATATCAATAAAGTGGTGTTTTGTATGGTAAGTAGATAGTTTAAAGGGTTTTAGGAGGGTTGATAAGGAAGCTATGGGAATAAAGTTTTTCTGAGTGTGGAGGCTAGTGTAAAAATGTAAAAGGTCTCCACTTTTCGGCTGAGCTCATAAGATATCTTACATGGTTTCATTGTCAGCGTTCAAAAACCTAGAAAAAATGAGGGCATTTGAGTTATTTGGGAGAGACAAAATGGTGACTTATAGTACTAAAGAGAAACCTTTCAACATTCTATTGGCTAAGACATAGTTTTGGTAGTAGTAACAAACCGTGCATAGGCTGGTACTATGAGTAAGATCAAACTTGCCTTTCATCAATCCATATTTTTCTCATGAAATACCCTTGTGACATGCTTAATGGATTATTCAAAAATGTTAAAAACCTAATATTTAAGCCTAAAAATGAAGTCTATATGATTTGTATGAAATTGTATTTGATTTTGGATGATTTTTTAGGCCAAATTCATGATCAAATCTGAGTTTTAGTGTCACGATACGAAAGGAGCAAAATGTCTCGAATAAGCTAAAAAATAACCTTATGGTATTGATACAAAGGGCTAGTTTTCACTCCAAGTATCGATACCATGAAGTTGCTATCAATATCTAGCCTTCCAATATCGATACAATGGATATTTTATCGATACTAAGTATAAAATTTCTTTAAGCGTCGATACTTCTTAACCTATATCAATACGTATTAACCCAAAATCATGATTTTAGCTTTAAAATAACTTTGTATCGATACAACAACCTCCTATGTCGATACCATAATAAATGTATTGATATATGGCCCTTTGTATCGATACCTGCTCATGCAAATGCAGATTTTACGCACTTTTGGCTCCTCAGATACCTCACCTCAGCTAAGAGTAATGGGTGACTGACTCATACTTGCTTAAATGACCTTGATGACACCTCGAATAGTGACCTATGATGCCTTAAATGATGGCCCCGACAAAATGAGGTGTCTACAATTGCCCTTCTTTGGCTGTTGCTAAGTATAAGGAATAAGGCAAAGATCGATAGACATTATTTGTCCAAGGTATGCTTGGTGCTGACTTACATTCCTTTGATAAAAGACTCGAATTAATATGATGTTGGGATAGAAATAATATTTTGATGACAATTTTGAGTTTTTTTATAAAAAAAAGGGTTTAAACTTTGGATAAAAAAACAAGACTACGATTCTAGGCTTAACCTATCCTTAAATTTGACTTAAAAAAAAAATGCAACATGCTAATTCACGACCAGCAATGTTGGACTTTAATAAGATTTCTTAATAGGTTTTGGATAAAAAGCAGAGACTACGAACCTAAGCTTGACCTATCCATAAGTTCGACTTAAAAAAAAGATGAAATGCCAATGAGCCGAATCATGACCACTAACGTCAAACTTTGAAGGGATTTCTTGATAAAGGTTTTTAACTAAGATTCCTAATAAAGGTTCTCGGCAAAGGAGCTAATAAGTCAAATCATGGCTTGCAACAATACTGGAGTTTGAAAAAATTTCTTGACAAAAAGCCTTGATTGAGATTCTTGACCAAGGTTCTTAATGAAAGTGCCAATAAGCCGAATCATGATGTTCAAGCAATCTTGGACTTTGAAATGATTTCTTAAAAAGGGTTTTGACAAAGATTTTAAACATGAGTTCTTGACAAAGGTTTTTGACACAGGTTTTAGACATAAGTTCTTAACATGAACCAATCAGCTAGGTCTAACCTACTGATATCACTGGACTTTGATTTTCAATAATGCTATATATTGGAGAGATAAAGGTTTTACCTTGGCGACTTTGATTTTTGACATCAAGGATTTTTACCCTAAAAGTTTTTTTAGGCTTGACAAATTTTGTTTGACGAGATGCTAAAAGAATGATGTTATGTAATGATGATATGAATACATGATACGATGATGTAAGCGCACCCTTCTTGATGATATGACTATATGATCATGACATAAGGTCCAGCACAAGAATAGACATTGAAAGTTATTGTCTTGACTAAAAGATTTGACAATTGTTTCATTGATGCCATGGTTTGAAGTGTTGACTACAATCTTGATGGGCTTTTGAAATCATGACTTCTTAGGTGTTTTGAAATTTGGATGGTTGTTATTTTTACTTGTGATATTTGGATTTTCTCTGATAGGGTGAAAATTCAGATGATCATATTTTTGGATTAAGATAGTTGGTTTTGCTCAAGACATTTGGTGATCTTTTTGACAAAGTGGTTATTTTTGTTAATAGTTCTAGTGCTGATTTTGAATTTGATGGTCTCTGTGATCATCATCCATCTTGGAGGATTTAAACCTTAGATGATCATTTTTTTGACTTAGGGTGTTCGACAGTCTTTTTGATAGGTTGAGGATTTATATCGCTGGACTTGGGGTTTTTGATAATTTTCTAACAAGTTTAGTTTGTCTTGTCAATTCGAAGGCTGGATGACTTCTGGCTTGGTTATTTGCGTATCTTAACTGGGTTGGTTAGTACTTAAGCCAAGTTTAGCTTGGGTTGGTTTTGATGATTTTCCATGATTGACGACTTTGGGAGGCCAAGAATGGTTTGGCATATGATCATGACTGGTATGCTTCTTGACATAGGATATGTAATGGTCTTTTCTGATAGGTTAGTTGGTGTTGTTGACAATTTGAGGACTAAGTAACCTTGTTTGAATTATGGGTTTTTCTTGACCGAACGGGTTAATGTTCAATTTTGGATGATTTTTCATGAATGATGCCTTTAGAAATCCAAGAACAATTTGGCACACGATCATGAGTAGAATGTGTTAAATGTGAGGGGTTTATGATATTGACAATTAAGGAACAAACAAAGCTCCTTGTGTTCTCTTCATCTTTTTGATGTAATATCAAAAAATCTTAACGTGAATCTTATTCAAGTATTATCAATTAAATGACAAACATAATATAATGCAGACATAGTGATAGGTTTAAAGAAAGAAACAAAATAGGATTTCATTCATGACAAAAAGATGATACAATTTGGTTTGCATTTGATAAAATACGTATTATGATAAGGAAAAAAGAAAAACTTGATAAGAATGTGATATTTTGGGCAATTGATGCCTCTTACAATCATGATATAAATGTTACTTTGATGCTTTTTAAGACCTTCATTGAACAATCAACATGTCTAACATGAGCTGATCTTCTAAAGACCCCTAAGATTACTTTGTGCCACTTTGCAATTGCCCTAACTCCAATGTTTGCTTCTTTATCCCTTTAAACTTAGGTTGGGTTTGATTGGGTCAAGGTTTATCTTGATTTATGGTAAAGTTGAGTAGGATTTAATTTGACGTGGCTAGGTTAAGCAAAGTTTGATGAGGGGTTTTTTTTTTATGGGTATTTAGGTAGGATCTAATTTGGTTTGGGTTTGCTCAAGGCTAGCTTTTCTTGAGTTGCCCTTTTGGTTTTTCGACTCAAGTAAGGTTAGCTACCTAAATTCCCTTTTTTTTAGTTTTCATTCAAAACTTTTTTTTTTTTTATAGAAGAGCACTTTTGGTTTTCATTTTTTATGCATAATATTTCTTGATAGAGTATGAATTGACTGGATTAGGCAAGTTGTTGTCATCCATTTCTATGAGGATCAAGGCCCCTCTAGAGAAAGCTTGCTTCATGACACAAGGTCCTTACCAATTAGGGGTCCATTTTGCTTGAGTGTATTTATGGATTGGTAGGATTTTCTTGAGTACTAGTTCTCCCATTTAGGTAGGATCTAATTTGGTTTGGGTTTGGTCAAGGCTAACTTTTCTTGAACTGCCCTTTTGGTTTTTTGACTCGAGTCGAGTTGGCTACACAAATTCCCTTTTTGAGTTTTCATCTAAAACTATTTTTATAGATGAGCTCTTTTGGTTTTCATCATTTAAGCATAATATTTCTTGATAGAGTCTGAATTGACTGGATTGGGCAAGACATTGTCATCCTTTTCTGTGAGCATTAAGGCCCCTTTAGAGAAAACTTACTTCACGACATAAGGTCCTTACAAATTAGGGGTCCATTTGCCTTCGGCGTATTGTAGACACCTTATTTTGTCCGGGCTAATTTTTAGCAATAAGGGACATGGATGTGAAAAGGGGTGACGATCATCAAACGACCTAAAAATTCAAAATGTCCTCATTTGCATCGATATAATGTGTAAATATATCGATACATGCGTTTATGTATCGATACATAACTCATGTATCGATACTAGGCCATGCCAGAACCCAAACTTGCATTCTCTAAAGTAGATGTATCAATACATATCAACATGTATCGATACAATGTTCATTGTATCGATAATTCGAGGGTTTTTAGACCAAATGTATTGATACATTCTTCAATGTATCGATACATGCAGGCTATTTTCCATGATCGGGGCATTTTTAACTTGTCCACCATTGATCCAAAGCTTGATTTTAACTTGTTTTTGCATCAGAAAAGATCAAAACCCATATCAAATTATGAATTTGGACTTGCGAATTAATTAAAACAATTTTTTGAAGTCTAAATTAGATCATAAAGGGTCAATGTCATATGATCACCCTACTCCTCCATTGTTTGTTGCCAAAGATCACCATCAGCCACCTTACTTGCTAGTATCTAATTTTAGCAATCAAACTAGCCACTCTATGTCCATCATATTGGCAGTAAATTGCTTCATACAGCCACCCTATAGCCATCAGCTGTTAGAACATTGTTCCTTTGAGAAATGACCAAAAACACCTCCAAATTAACTCCAAAATGCTGGAATAAATAGGCCATCAATATCTCAGGTGAAGGATCTTTTTTTTCCAGCTTGTTTCAGCTCTCCTAACTCATTCGCACATAAAAAAATAGAATCCCGTAGCCCTTCACTTAGTATCCAAAAATAGCCTTAAAAACTCACTCCCAACCACTATGCACTCTGAAAAATCCTTCTCACCCATACCAGAATCGAAGCCTTTCTTTTTCTCACATTTCTTGCTAATTAACAACAACGAAAAGAAGGGAATTTAGGCCATCTTTGCTATTCCAACCACTTGACCAAAATTGAAGCTTTGTTGGTATAATTTCCTACTTAATCACTTTCAATTTCAGTTTTTCAGCATCTTCATCATTTTACTGAGCTTTCCATGCTTCCACCACCCTCTTAGGATTCTCATGCATTATTATGGCTTTTAGTTGTGGTAGCTTAGGATTTGGATGCCTTGATGCCCATTTTAATGTGCAAAATGTTTCATTTCATCCTTATTATTTTTTGATAGCTCTTGTTCATGCATTTTATGCCATATCCACGCATCATGTATGTTCAATCCATGCACAAATCCTTAGCCTAGCATGTTTCAAGTATGTTGATATGTTAACTTGCATTTTGTCATGAATCATTGTCATTTTTAACATGCTTCACTTCATGAGATATGTGCATAACACTTTTGTTATCAAGACCATTGGTAAAGTTAGCATCCCCATTCATGTTATGTGCCATCCCCTTGTATGTTCATTGTCTTCTCCTTGTCTAAGTGCATGTTTGATGGCTGTAAAAAAAAAATAGATTTTCAAAACCTCCCCAAGCCAAGCATGTTAACCTTAACCAATAAGGATTAGCATGAACT
>JBBYHK010000006.1:1030358-1059541 GCA_038382065.1 Adansonia grandidieri
ATGAATCCTTAGCCTAGCATATTTCAAGCATGTTTATATGTTAGCTTGCATTTTGTCATGAATCATTATCATTTTTAACATGCTTCACTCCATGAGATGTGTGCATAACACTTTCTTTGTTAAGACCATTGATAAAGTTTGCATCTCTATTTATGTTTTGTGCCATCACCATATATGTTCGTTGTCTTTTCCTTGTCTAAATGCATGTTCGATGGCTATCAAAAATTGATTTTCAAAACTTCCCCAAGCCAAGCATGTCAACCTCAACCAGTGAGGATTAGCATGAACTTAGTATTTTCCTTAAAGTTAGCAAAATATCTTAGGGAAAATTAACTTTTCCAGGTCTAGAATCTTGGTTAAACGAGCTCAAATCTTCTAATTTTGCAACGAAAATGGCCTTACACTTGTTCCCAAAATGTTCGTGCCTTGTTTTTGAGTCGAAACCTTAGGTAGTATGATCAACAGGCCGTTTCATCATCCTAAAATACTCTGGGGCTATGAAAATGAGTTTGTGATGCTCATGCCACTCTTTCCCTCAAGTCATGGACATTCAAATGTCGACGACTCGAGTTTGGACCCATAAACATACAAAAATAAGAAATATCCTCTGCTTTACTTTGTACCCTACTGGCAGCAGACTATTGCGAATTGAAAAATCACTCTAAAATCCCAAACTATTTTTGGTGAATTTTATAATATTTTTCTCTAAAAGTGTGTCAAAATATCTTTAAAACGAGGTCTTGTTCATCCTTGGATCAGTTCGAATGAAAGAGTTATGATTTTTCAAACCTAGACTATCCAAAATCCCTAGAGTAAACAAAGTGCATTCTGGTTGGGCCCTTTAGGCCCACTAAACAATTTTTCTAATCCATCCAGCATTTTTTCTAAAATGTACATGAAATTCCCTTTCTGGAAAGGTATTATTTTCAATTTAGTCGGGCATGGTCAAATTAAGTTGATTTGTCGAATTTCATCTTGAGATATTCATTTGTCTCTGTATCACCCTGATCAGACTCGAGAACATACTTTGACCTCCCACAAGCTCTATCAAGGCACAAATATTTTTTTTTACATCTTTACCATCCTCATCCATAATAATTTCTTTTACCAAAAATCATCACAACGTTTACACATTTCTTAAATCACAAGGTTTTGTCAACTTAAGTTTTCCAACTTAACTTCATTAAAAGGTGTCAGATAATGTCATTTTCAGGGATACTCTAACCCTTACCTTTCAAGGGGATACTCCAAACCCACTTTTCAAGATTGTCAACATTTAAAAATCTTCCTTTGTCAAAAATTATTTGCCATCCATGGGAATACTCTAACCTTATCTTTTTGCAAGGATACTCCAACCCTGTCTTTCAATTACAATTAAATTTTTCTCCTTTTGGGATTTCCATGAATGTGCCAAACAAACCTCGTTCAATCAAGAAACCTAGAGGCATCTTAAAAATTGTTGATTCAGTTATTTCTAGATAATCGATGCTAATTGCGAGATAAATTCCAATAGTCTATCCCTTTTCTTTATCATTGCATTGAATGATCCATGTTATGTTGCTCCATTTGTTGTCTTACTAATGTGATTTCGTTGTGATGATTATTCGCATTCATGTTTTCCAATCATTTCAAATAAAATTAAAGGTAATGTTCACATGGGTATCTCTCCAATGCCCAAAGTGGAACATTCCATTTTCAATGTAAGATCCAGAGGTCATTTTTATTAAAAATTTCTATATTCCTCATCTATCCAGGGCGTATATGAGATTAAATCTTTTCATCAAAACCTAGATTTGTATTTCTATAAAATTCATGCATTAAAAAAAGGTTAATGACTAGTTAAGATTGAAAGAATCGAAACCAAGATAAGACTAGCTAGTAGGGTATCGATTTTGGGCATCGCGAAGAGGTTCGTATCTCATCATGCATAACCAACTCCTGAACGCATATGATGAATCTTTGTACTACGTAAACCACGGGATCAATGTTTTAAGTTTCGTAACTCAAAACATAGGTTTCAATAGGCATCCGGTCATACCTAGCCTGAAATAATCGATGGTGACCCCATGCGTTAGCCATTTCGTGATGGTCATCTGAGACCAATAACATGAGCGATTCGTCTTATGGTCCCTTTCACTATATTACAAGTCAAAAATCCATACATTCTCATTCTCATCACATAAAAAAAAAAGTCTCAATCAAGAAGATATTTCCAAGTCAGAAAAATATTTTAAGTCATATGCACCCATAGATCCACGAGAATCCACCCTGGGGCATGTTGCGACAGCCCAAAATGATTGATGGTGACTCCAAGTGTTGGCCACTTTATGATGGCCGTCTGAGACCAATAAGATGAGCGATTCATCTTATGGTCTCCCTCACTGTATCATGAGTCGAGAATCTATACTTTCTCATTCTCATCATGTTGTAAAGGAAAAGTCTCGGTCAAGAAGACATTTCCTAGTTAGAAAAATATTTTAAGTCATATATACCCATAGATCTACAAGGATCCACCGCGAGGTACATTGCGACATGTATTTATGGATTGGGAGGATTTTGTTGGGTACTAGTTCTCCTTCATGATAACAGTGAAGGCAAACTTTTTTGTCACGGGCTTTAATCATGTGTCTTTGATTCATTTGATTGAGCAAAGGGCTTTCAGTCAATTTTCTTTAATAAGATTTAATCGATCGTATATGTTTTGACCCACTTGGCCTTTTCGAGCTTGGCCGCTATCAAGACTCTTAGAGAAGGAATTTTAACTTTGATAAGTAAGACGTTTTCCATCCCATAGATAAAGGAAAATGGGGTTGCACCTGTGGAAGTCTGAACTGAAGTTTGATATGTGTGCAATGTGAAAGGTAACTTATCATGCCAATTTTTGCAAATCTTGGCCATTTTCTCAACTATCTTTTTGATGTTTTTGTTGGCTGCTTCACTTGCTCCTTTCATTTTTGGATGGTATGGCACTGAGTTATGATAATGGATTTTAAATTGAGAAACATTGCTTGCATCATACCATTTTTCACATTACGAATGATATTCGTATGATTTGTTTGAGAAGCCTATATCGATAGAATATGTCTTGGTGACATTAGCGTATGAAGCTGTCTCAACCATTTGATGAAGTAATCGACCGTTACTAAGTTAAATCAGTGTTTGTCAGTGGCCTTTAAGAGTGATAGGCCCGATTATATCCATTCCCCATGCAAAGAAATGCTACGTGATTGTCATGACATAGAAGAGGTGAAAATGGGACATTGATCTTATCTATAGAAATCTAACACTTGTGACACTTTCGGGTGTAATTAATACAGTTTCTTTTGAGATTTAACTTGTGGTAGCCCGATCTTATGACTTGCTTAAGCATCATGTGGCCATTAGTGTGTGTACCACAAATCCCCTTATGAACTTCCTTTAAGATCCTTTTGGCTTTAGGAGCATTAACGCATTTGAGCAATACTTAATCTTGACTTTTCTTGTATAAGACTTCCTCATCCAAAAATAAATCCATGGCTATTCTCTTAATGGTCCTTTTGTCATTCTTTATGGCATGCTTGGGGTACTATTAATCCCTAATATAGTGGAAGATGTCATGATACCATGGTAGGCCATCTTTCATTTCCTCGACATTTTGACAACGTGCTGAAGTCATGTAAATGCTTATTTGAATAGAAGTGACATCCGATTCTCAACTAACATTGAACGTGGACAATAAGGTGGCTAAAGCGTTAGTTATTTGGTTCAATTCTCGAGATATGTGTTGAAAGCTAATATCTTGAAATTCTTTTTTGAGTTTTGAAATCAACTTTTCATAATGGATTAGTTTAGGGTACGGGTTTGATATTCCTTTTTCAGTTGGTATATGACTAGGGCTGAATCTTCGAAAACCCATAAAGTCTAGACATTTCTTTCGATAGTCGTTTAAAGCCCCATGACACATGCTTCATATTTCACCATATTGTTGGTGCAATCAAAGTTTGGTCTTACCGTAAAAGGGTAATGACTTTCGTTAGGTGAAATCAGTATCACTCTGATTCCATGCAATAGAGCATTTAATGCTTTAACAAAATACGTTTTGCATAATTGATCATAACTAAGGGTTTCATCCCTTTCAATTATGCACATCAAGTTTTCATCCGAAAAGTCAAAGTTAAATGACTTATAGTCGCTCATGGCCTAAGTTGCCAAGAAATTAGCTATTGAACTACCCTTAATGGCTTTTCGGTTGACATATATAAAGTAATATTTAGATAGCAGAACTTGCCATCTGGCTAATCTTCCTAATAGTGTAGGGGCCTCGTATAAGTACTTGACGGGATCATTCCTTGAGATTAACCATGTAGTGTGGTATAGCATATATAGCTTGAGTCTCCAGGTGGTCTAAGCTAATGCATAAGATAACTTTTCCGCCATGAAATAATTGTTCTCATACTCTGTGAACTTTTTGCTCTGGTAGCAAATAGCTTGTCTTTTTTTTTTTTGACTCATCATATTGCTCGAGCACATAACCTATGGATTTGTTGAAGATTAATAGGTAAAGGATTAGAGGTCAACCTGGAACTGGCAGGACTAACCCTAGTGGGCTCGATAGATAATGTTTGACTTTGTTGAAGGCTTTTTGCATTCTTCACTCCATTATACAAGATCTTATTAGCAGAGGAGCCAGAAGATCAGATCGTTATTAATAAGCGAGGATATGAATCTGGAGATGTAACTTAACCTTCCCAAGAAACTTCTCACCTCCTTTTTGGTCCAAGGTGGAGGCATGTTTCAAATAGATTTGACTTTATCTAAGATAATTGTTATCTATTTTTCAATGAAAATAAAACCTTATAGCTTCTCGGATGTGACATCAAAGGTAAACTTGGCAGGATTTAGTCTTGGTTAAAATTTTCATAGCCATTCAAAAAGCTTTTAAAGGTTAGAGACATGCTCATCTTCTTATGTTGACTTGGCAATCATGTTATCTATGTAAACCTCAATCTCTTTATGGATTAAGTTATGGAATAATGTAATTATGTCTCTTTGATAAGTTGCCCCGACATTTGTAAGTCCGAAAGGCATGACCTTATAGCAGAATGCACCTTACATGGTTACAAAAGTAGTTTTTTCCATGTCTTTCAGGTGTTATTTTAATCTGATTGTAACCCAAGAATCTACCCATAAAAGAGAACAATGAATTTCCAACAGTGTTGTCGACCAAAATATCGATGTGGTGTAAGGATAATTTGTCTTTCGAATTGGCCCAGTTCATATTTGGGTAATCAACACGTATTTGCACTTTGCCATCTTTTTCTAGGGACTGAGAGGCTACCCATTTTGGATATTTGGCTACAGCAAGGAATCATGCGTCGAATCATTTCTTAACTTCTTTTTTGATCTTAAGGAGCATTTTAGGTTTCATCTTCTTTAGTTTTAGCTAGATTAGTTTGCATTTAGGTTTGAGGGGAAGTTCATAGACTATAATGTTAGTGTTTGGTCCAAGCATGTCTTGATATAACCAGGCAAATATGTCTCAATACTCTCAGAGTGGGTTCATTAATTTATTCTAGTAGAGGGTTTTATGGAAGTTCTGATTTGACTTCCTTCTGATCCTCAATCTCTAAATTTAATGACTTCAATTGGCTTCTCATAGGGCAATATATGTTTTTTTCCATGCTGGACTAATGGTAACAAATCTAATGGCATAGATTTCTTTTCAGAATCTTTGTCATAATCAACTTCACTAGTATAGATTACCTGTTCAAAATAAATCTCTAAGAGCTCATCGAAAACATCCATATCACTTTACCAGAGCACCTGAAAGGGTGAGGAAATAAATAATATAGGCAAAAATGTGTCTTAACAGAGAATTTAAGTAAGGGCATTGAATGAAAATTGGCACATGAGATGAAATGCTTTATGCAAAAGTTATTTTTATTGAGAATATTTGATAAAAGATGCCCATTACATGGGATCCCTATGAACTATTAGGCATAAACAAGTAGGTTTTTTCTTAACATTACATAGAAATAGAATAAAAAAGAGTAGGGGTTTTCGACATGACCTTACTGTCAAGAACATACTCTGATGGATGGGGATGGATTTCATTGCTTGACTCTGATTGTCCTGCTTGGTTGTTAATGGTGTTGATGTAGATGTTGTAGAGTGCACAATCTAGAATAACTAGAACATCTTTGACTTTTATCTTTCTAATTGATCTGAATCCATGCATCCTCTTAATCAAAAGGTTTCAAAGATTGGTGGGAAAATCATTATTTTTGGGATTAATTCTTTACGTAATAAATGGGCCAACCTTTGATCTCTAACTTTCTTAGCTTGTTCTTTCTTATGCTGCATATCAAACTTGAATCCTAAGCCTTTCTTGTCAACATGGCTAATGACTTTTAAAGCTCTAGCTATTCCTTGAAGATTCCTAACAAGCTCTTTTTTGACTCAACAACCCTTGCCAATAGTCAATTTCAGATCCATTTGGGTATTCCTTGATAAGTAAGGCTTAACTATTGACAGACTTTCTCTTACGAATATAGCATTGACAAACTTGAATGACTAGAAGGATGGCTCAAACACATTTCATTTAATTCAATGTAAGTACCATCAATAAAAGCGATGGTGATTATCTCTTCTTTGGCCCCAATACTGACCACTCTATCGTTGATGATGATATTGCCCTAGTTAAATGTATTCAAGGCCTTTATAGTAGACAATTGTAAGATGGAACAATGTTTTTACCTAAAACTTGATCTCATAAGTGCATGGGCCTATTTGAAACAGAATGGTGATGCTTACGTTGACTCTGTGATAAGTCTCATTGAATGCTTGCACTACTATATGGTTGTGCTTTATGTGGGATGCATCAATAGAAAGCTTGTTTAAGGTAAATAGCGGCATGACATTAAGGGCAAAGCCATTGCCTATGAGAACCTTTAGCAAAATGCAACCTTTCTAGTGTGTGGTGATATATAGGGCTTTTAACTACTCCTACCTATGAAAGAGATTTCATCACTAGTGATGAGATATAGTTATCAGTGTAACGTTGTTTACTATATAGTCCAATTTGTCTACCAAAATGTCCAGGGGAACATACGCCTCGTTTAACGTTTTCAACAATACATTTTAATAAATTTCTAAGTTAAGAAATAGGGATAACATATAAACTTTATTGGTTGTTTACTCAACTGATTGACAATACTATAGTCATTGTGTTTAATGAATCTCAAAAACTTGGTGGCTTCCTTCTCATCCACCATCCCTTTTACTTTTTGAACTTTAAGTCTTTTATCCTATCTTAAGATACGTTAATTACTAGAAAGGACTCATTTTTCTAATTATCTTGAGCTAGAGGTGCATAACATCGACCACTACGGGTTAAGTGGCTGACTCTGACAAATGGGCAGTAGTGGGTAACTAGGTAGGCTCCTTGGTTGTCAAACTTAGGCTTCATATTTCTAAAGGATGGCTTTTTCGCTCTTGTATGGGAATGCCATAAGGGCTTCTATGATTAGCCTCGAGATATGTATTGACGAGCTTGCTTTTGAGCTTAATTGCCTATAGGTTATGAGGGGCATCCTCTCTTATATGCGGATTAGGTCATTTCTTCCTTATTTATGTTCACTGTCGGGGAAGACGCTTGTGTCTTATCATAGAATCCAATTCTTCCTTTGTTTATCATTTTTTGGACCAAACTCTTTTGTTATTTAGAGAGTGTAACAATGAATTGTGTGGAAGTCATATAAATCATTAAGTTTATCTTCTGACCTCTTGATAGCGGTAAGCATTCCTACCTAAATCAATGTCTGCCAAACCAAAATCATTAGTGTCTTGACTTTCTCTATGCTTTTCTTAACTTCATAATCGTTTTTGACACCAATCATATTTTTTATTGGCTTGGCATCATTGGTAGGGTATTTACAGCAACATCTAACCCTTGATTTGTTTCGAATTATAGAACCTTTGAATAATAAGGCTTTATACCTTCCATTTAAAAGAAATGCAATTTTTGGTGTCTTAACCTATGGCCCTAGCATGGTCATCGAAATAGGCATTGGGGTTATACCATTGAGGATATAGAGGTTTTTTCTTTAGGACATCATAGAGGGATTTGATTCTTTTGAAGCAAAGCCTGATAAAGCTCTTTGTAGGTCATAGGGTTAGGGTCAAATTGTTGCCTTTGCTAGTTTGCACCCTAATTGTTTAGTGCATTATTGACAAGATTGTTGACAATTTGGTTAGCTTGCGCTTGATTATTTTGTGACAGATTTGATGGGACAGTAAATGATACATTGTAAGTAATAGTGTAAACTAGCTGAAGAAGGATCATGACCCGGATAAATTAGGGTGCACCCAGGTAGTAAGGATTAGGCACCTGATACTAGCTCGATTGAGATTAGTTAGCGTGGCTTATGGCATTTGCCTTCATTTTTTTTATTAGTGGTAGGTTTTTTGCTTGACCTAGATGACTCACCTACTGATATTCGACCACTTTTAATTGCCCTATCAATCATTTTGCCGAATAACACGAGGTCAGGGGAATTTTTAATGGCGTTCCCTACTAATATTCATAGTGTGAGGCATGTAAGGTGTTGTTGAATGTCATGGTCAATTCCTTTTAGTTAGAGGAGGGCCTTCTCTTTTCACCATTGAGCATATTGCCTGAAACTTTTTATGGGTTTCTTTTCTAGGTTCATAAAAAAGAAATGTTAAGGGCCTAATTTAACACATGTTGGTACTGTTTAAAAAGGCCCTAGTCAAGTCGACCCATGATTGAATCTTGACATTATTAAGCCCAATGTACCATTGGGTGGCTGTCTCAGTCAAACTATGCTGAAAATAATGGATAAAGAGTTTTTCATCTTTCTTGTACCCTACCATCTTTTTGAGGTACATCTAAACATGCATGGTAGGGTTAATAGTTCCATTAAAATTTTCAAATTCTAATATCTTGAATTTTGGGGGAATGACAAGGTTTAAGACCAGAGACAAAGATTATGCATTTATAATTTTGAACTTGTCACTATCTTTGATGGCACAAATACATTTTTCTAGCAGCTGAAACCTTTTCACCTCGTCAGCAAATGTTGTAGGCTTCTAACCATTTTTTTTATCATCATGGTTAAGGTTTATGGGATCAATTAGGGAAACTGTTGCATTCACACCTTGAAATCTTGAGATAAATTGATTTGTTTTCAAAAGATTCAAATAGATGACTGGTGCTATCGGCAGGGCTGATGCTATTTTAGGTTGGTGCTTTTGATGAGCCACTTCTTTGGTTAGCTAGTTCTTCTTTGGTATCTATGCACTGGCTTGTCCCTTTTCTTTGGATATTGTTAATAGCTTCATAAGCTTTATGATTTCTGCCTATATGTCATTTTACCAATGAAGCATTTGATCTTAAAAGTCCTTGTACATTAATTCAAGTAGTTCTATCCATGCTTAGTGATCGTTTTCCAAGATTTATTTGTGACAGCAGGTATTGTAATGGTGTGGGATGATTGGTTTCCTATTCTTTGTTTGGTTTTAGAATCCCTTGCACTTTTATAGCCATTCCCATACTAGACTTTGTTAAAATGTATTTATTAATAATTGCTTATGAAGAAATGATGCTGATGAGTATAAGAACATGACAATAAATGACTATTGATATGCATACATGGACATGATAACAATAGAATGGAGTTAGTTATGCAAATGCAGTAGAGACAATTGGTTTATAAAACAACTTCACTAATAGTATCTTTCATAGAGCAATAAAGAGAGCTTTGATTACACGTGATTACATTCAAAAATATCTGATGCGATTACATTGCTTAAACATGTGTTCCAAGAACTTCAATAACTATTGTTTGTGGTCCCTAATGGGTTTTAGAGATCAGGCCACCTCAGTCATGTCATTCGCCTCAATCTGAGGTACCCAAAGTTGTTCGGTAAAGTGGTCATGATGTTCTTGATGATTAAAGCATGCTTGCTTGACCATTTCTTGCCATTCTTGTTCTCGTTGTTCAAAAGCTCTCACCAAGTCATCGATCTAATCTTGATGATCTTGGAAAGAATGATCCAAATTCTAAACTCTGAGTGCAAAAGCTTCATTCTCGACCCTATTCGCTCTTAATTTGTGCACCTCAGCTTTAATACATTCAATTTTCTTTTGATGGGTTGACATAACAGCATAAGCGCTGATAAGCTTCTCCTTCTTGATTTTAGTTTCTTCATTCCATCGATTTAACTCTTTGTCGAGGGCAACAAATTTTGCCTTCCATTTAACTGATGTCTTGCTAATGCATCAAGACTTGTCTCTTTTTTTTAGTGCTACGTAGTTTTTCTCTAGATCTTTGAAATCCTTCTTGAGGTGATTTTTTCCTTAACAACTAGATTTATCTCGTCATCTCGGAGATAGATGTCTATTTCTAATTGACTTTTTTCATCCATTAGATGAGTGATTTTTGTAGTATAGGTCATCTTTTCTTGTTCGAACTCCTACTTAAGCAATTCAATCTCAGAAAAAGCTCATCAATTGGTATTTGTGACATCGTAACACTAGATAGTGGCAAAGCATTATTAGTTTGATGGATCCTCCACTCTTTCTACCTTGGAGTCATAATGCTCCCTCTCCAATATCTCTCCATGCAATAAATTTGCCACTAAGCATGGAAGGCTGCCTGGACTTTTGACTTGTAATCAGGCCCACTATAATTGAAGTCCCAACGCTCAAACTTTTAGGTGAAAGAGATGAATTATCGACATTAAAACTATTGCAGAACTAGGAGAAGGGCATAGTTAGTGCTTCCCTCAATTCCATAAGTGGCATGCAATTAAGATCTCCACATCTGTATATGATGGACTGGGGAAAAAACCATGGGACTTCTCTGTGACTTCTTCTCTTTCGAGGTTCCAAAACTTTTGAACATATTGCTCCTTAGACTGGCCTTAGGGCTATTCTTTCTTATGGACATTGGAGATAGAGCTAAAATCAAAGGAGAAGTTATACAACATTATTTTCTTTCAAAGCAAAAGTGGCTGATGAGCCTAATGTGAAAGAGTGGGGCATATCCAAAGCGCAACCTGTCCTTTTTTTTTGCACAAGCTTAGGGCTTGAATAGTCTTGGAATAATAATGGATGTGGGGTTGATGTTGTAACATAATCGAAAAATAAATCTACGATTACCACCTTGACATAACTTAAAATCTTCGAGAATTTGACCATCCCATATGTAGCTAGTGTATAGACATCCTGAATTTTCTTTGGATCAATAGCATTAGCCATTGTTTCCTTCAAACTAACCAAAGAAGTGCACTCTTAGTTCCCTTTCATCTTGACGTGTTGATCAATGGTTCTATGGCTCCAAGGATCTATGTTAGCCTCTTCTTAAATGGTGGAGGTTGCGATGATTTGTAATACTTCTTATCAGACTTGACCTTTAAAATGTTAAGTACGGCCATGTATTCGTTGACCATGGGGACTAAATCTTCTCGATTAAAGGTGAAGCATTAATATGTCAAGTTCCAAAACTATGATGCTACTCATAATAGGCCAACATCCAACTGAATTTGGAGTAAAAAGGGCTATGTCTTTATACTTTTTGTAAATGATTTCCTTTCGGTATTGTTCTAACTAGCCCATATATGCTTTAGGTCTTGCCAGTCATTCTAAAGTACCCTATCTTGACCCTTTTATGCACTGTTGAGACACAACTAGGCTTGAGAATATCCATCTTCACATTGCTGATGTTCTGACCATGCTCCAACATATTCAAAAGACTTAATGATAGAGGTGGACTATTGCTTCATGATAGATACCCCCTTGTTAAACACCAAAACCCTAAGCAATTGTCTCATAATGACTATTATGATGCATAATGCATGTAATAATCAGAAAAACAAAAGAAAAGGAAATAGGTTAGTGACAATATAAAATAATGTAGACACAAATAAAGAATAAAAAAATGTAAATAACTCATGCAAAAGGCCCCATCAATAGGTTTGATGATGCCTAAGAGTGAATACGACAAGCATCTGGATAAGTCAAGTCTACACAGATGACATAATGATGTGTCCAAGTTGAAATCACCTTATCAAGTTTATATAACACCTCTAGAGGTAAGTCGATAACCTATATGGTGGTGTACATACGCCATCATTTAGTATTAACATGTGTTAAGCCATCGATTAGACAACATAATGGCTTATTCAAGTGAAGTTTTACCTTGATTGAGATATTATGATGCCTCTTTAGGACAAAACTAATTGACTAGGCAGTGATGTTCATTCATCACCACCTAAAGTAGGATACGTTTTAATCTGCTATTAGGTAACATATCGGTTTTTTTGTGTTGAATATGACTCTTTAGGGTGACATGGTTGCCTTACAAGTGGTAACATTCATTTACCATCACCTACTTGTTGATAAAGGTTAGCCATCAGTTAGACAGCATAAAATCATGCCTTAACACTAACATGACACACATAGGCTACAATGTATGTTCACTATCACCCATATAACTATGGTATGCAAGAGTAAAGGTTAGAAGTGTTTCCCTAAATATCCTTATTCTTTGGGTCATTCTAATATCATTTTTGTATGGTTCACATTAGTTTGGCTTGTAGGGCTCACTATATTGGTTTGAGATGACATCTAGATCAGTATTTGAATCACTCTTCCGTCTAGCAAGGACTGCAAAGCCACCCCGATCCTAGGCCTAGCACAGGTTTGGCGGAATAGGTTTGATCCAGTGGATGTATTTCCTTATGCAAATGTGGAGAGGTACTCACGGACATATAGGTACTTTACAACTCGAAAGGTATTGCTATGCCTATGTGGAGCAATACTCACGAAGGTGGATAGCTCAATTCTTCCTAATAATTGCGACCCTAACCTCACCATGTGGTTTAATGGGAATCTAATGTAAATGGATGTGCACAGTGTGTGTCAGGAAAATAAATTAAATCTTTTGTTTAGCCATATATTACCAGATTTTTTTGAATCGATGTTTATCCAAACACAAAGTGATCTTTGATGATGATGACAAAAAAATCATGATGAATGAAAGACTAGTAGACAAAAATGAAAGAGGATTATAATTGAATAGTGATTGAAAATTGAGGAAACTGAGAACTAGGTGAGAAACGACTAGTTGTAGGCCTAACTGTCTAAACTTATACCTAGTAGAGTCGCCAAGTTGTCAGCACCATGCCCATCGCAAAAAAAGAGTGCGCACGACTTAAAAAATATTTTGATTTGGACAAAAGATTTTCCTCTTGATCGAGATTTCTTATTATTTGTGACATGATTAGGAAACGAGAAAGTAAAGGCTTTTAACTCTTAATAGTCGAGAAGTATCGTCGGACGAATCACTCATCTAACTAGTTTTAGGTGGCCACTATGAAATAGCCAATGATTGGAGTTGCCATTGTTCATTTAGGCTAGGAGTGATTCAATGCCTATTGAAACTAATATTCTGAGTTATGATACTCGAAACATTGATTCCATGGTCTGCATGGTCTAAAGATTTATCATTGGATTTGAAAGTTAGTTACGTGTAAGGAAGTACAAACTTCCTTGCAATGCTTGAAATTGGTACCTTTTTAGCCAAGTCTTAATTTGGTTTCTATTTACTCAATTTTGACTAGTCATTATTTAAATATAATCCTCTTTTAATGCATGAGTTTGAATAAAATGATAAACTCAGGTTTTTAAAGAAAGTTTGTATCTCATACGCACCCCACGGGGTAAGAAGCCTAGAGATTTCGAGCTAAAATGATCTTTGAATTTAATTTTAAAAAAAATGGATATCCCGTGTGAGACAGTACCTTTGTAATTTTTTTTGAAAAATGATTTTGACAAATATGAATGCAAGATGTCCACCCCAAAGAAAAATGTGTTAGTAAGATGTAAGAATAAGATAATATTGCATAAAAATAAATCATGCAAAACAATAAAAATAGAAAGGGTAATTGGAATGTGTCTCGTAATTTTTATCAATTATCTTGAGATAACCTAGTTGACAATTTTGAAAATGTGTTTAGATACATTGATTAATCAAAGTGTGAAAATCAACCAAATTCCAAACAAGTTCGAAGAAATCTGGAGAGACAAACTTTAATTTTGGCAATTTTAAAAAGCTGGGTTATGGTATCTTCTCGAAAAATGGGGTTACGGTATCCCCATGGATGAATATTCCAATAATTTTTGGAAAGATAAGCTTGAAGGATTTATCATGACAAGGGTTCGATGATTTCTTGACAAAAATGAGATTTTGACAATTCTTGAGAAAATAGGTAATTTTCGATAAAAGGAAAATTAATAAAAAGAAGGATGATAAATCTTGAAAACTTGTTCATGCCTTGATCTAAGCCTACATGATCGATGCATGTTCTTTTTTACTCAACGGGGTTAATTGGGATCGTAAAGAGGCATCCAAATGCCTTAAAGTGGAAATTGGAGAAATCGAATAATTCTGACAATTGTTGAAAATAGAGGATAGCCTCATGCTATTCCCATTCTCAATTTTATTTGGGACAAATCCAAATGCTCCATGGGTTGTATGGGGTATCGTTGGAAACTATTTTGATAGGGATTGATAGAAAAATATTTCAAAAATCTTAAAAGATTGCCTTTTAGGTGGAAATAATTTGTAAAGGTAGGTTAATTGCGACACTAACAGCATGTGCAGGGGAAATGGTACAGCTGATTTTGAAAAATCATTCTTGACTCATACAAAATTGTTAAATCACAAAAGATCCCTTTCTAGGAAGAGAATTTCATGAAAAGTTTATAAAATATATTTAAAAATTTAAAAAAATCATCTAATGGGCCAAAATGGCCCAAAAAGAATAAGAATCCCTGATTCCAGGGATTTCAGACAGCGTTGGTTCGAAAAATCATAACTCCCTCCTTGGGAATGATCTGAAGGCAAACAAGATACGATTAGAAAAATAATTTGATGGCCTTTTAGGGAAGAATATTAGAAAATTCATGAAAAATAGTTTAGAGTTCAAAAATGATTTTCCAATTCATTAGTATAGTGTTGTCGAGGCAAAAACAGTGGCATTCATTTTTTTTTTTTTTTGGGTTTCTTAGGTCTAGGCTTAGGCCATAGACGTTTGAATGCCTTAGATAGAAAGAAATGTATGACATGGTGTTACAAGCTCATTCCATAATCTTGGCATAGTTGGGATGATGAAACAGCCCATTTACCATGCCAAAAACATAAGGACTCTAAGCAAAAAGATCAAGGCATAAACAATTATGGATATTAAAAAAATGACATTTGTTTTGAAAATAGGACATTTGAACTCAATAATCCTTGAATTCAAATATGAAAAACTTGATTTTTTTTTCCCAAAATTGGAAGACCAAGGCAATAAAAAACCTTAAATCCATGTTAATCTTCATTTGTTGAGGTTAACATGGCCTTAACTTGGGGGTTTTAGGAAAATAGATTTTTGACAAACAACAAATAAGCATTTTGACAAACATTTGATGATCAAAGATGATGTTCATGATAATAAACATGATTGGCATGTGTAAATATGTAAAGATGACATTTAAGCATGAAATGGTGGTAATATGTGAAGAGATAAACATGAGAATGCATAGAGGTGATAGTTAAGTGCATGACATCAGGAAATATATCACAGAAATGATGTAAACAGGCTTGAACGAAAAAGGAATGCTTGTTGGAATTTTATGACACAAAACACATGACTAATATGGAACAAAAACGTAATAATGGAGAAAAATAATGGAAGAGGTCAATGAAGCACCCAAAAAACTAAGTTTACCATATCCAGGGCCAAAAATGCATGAGGGTCCTAAGATAAGGTCATGGTCATCATGTTTAAGCTCACTAAAATGATGAGAAATGCAAAAACAAGTAAATCAAAGGAAAAAAGAAAGAAAAACATACCACAAAAGCTTTAAAGGCCTTGTTGGTGATGTTGAGCAGAAAACATTTGAACTTATAGCTCATTTTAAGCCTTCCCTTACTATGAATTTAGCAAAAAAAATGGTTAAAAATGAGCTTGAACGCTATTATATCAATGGAGGGTTGTTCTGTGAGGTAAGGAGATGGTTTTGGAGGGTTTTAGGAGGGCTAATAGGGAAGCTACAAGAATTAGGTTTTTTTTTTTTTTTTTAGTGTGAAGGCTGATGTAAAAATGCAAAGTGTCTCCCTTTTTTCTATGGAGCTTATAACATATCTTATATAGGATTCATTGTCAACCCTTAAAACCTAGGAAAGGTGCGGCATTTGAGTCATTTGGGATAGACAAAATGGTGAGTCATGGTACCAAAGAGAAAACTTTTAGTGTGCTGTTAGCTGAGACATAGTTCTGGCAACAATAACAAGCTACGCATAGGCTGGTACTATAAGTAAGGTCAAGCTTGCCCTTCATTAATCTTCATTTTCTCATGAAACACTCTTGTTTAAAACCCAATGTTTAAGCCCAAAAATGAAGTCCATATGATTTGTATGAAATTATATTTAATTTTGGATTATTTTCGAGGCCAAAGTTGTCATCAAATTTGAGTTTTAGTGTCATGGTACAAAGGAAGCAAAATGTCTCGAATAAGCAAAAAATAGCCTTATGGTATCGATATAAGGCTTCTTGTACTGATACTAAGGTCTAATTTTCACTCTAGATATCAATACCATGAAGTTGGCATCGTACCTTGCCTTCTAGTATCAATACCATGAAGTGCAAAATTTCCTTAGGTATCGATACTCTTTGGCTTGTATCGATACATATTAACCCAAAATCATGAATTTAGCTTTGAAATAACTTTGTATCGATGCAACCTCCTGTTTTAATACCACAATAAACGTACCGATACACAACCTTTTGTATCGATACTTGCTCATGCAAATGCGGATTTTCCACACTTTTGGCTCTTTCAACACCTAACCTCATCTAAGAATGATGGCCGATTGATCCACTCTTGCTCAAATGACCTCGATGATACCTCAAATAGTGACCCTTGATGCCTTGAATGGTGACTTGGACAAAATAGGATGTCTACAATTGCCTTTCTTTAGCTATTGCTGAGTATTAGGAACAAGGCAAAGACTAATAGACACCATTTTTTCCGAGGTGTGCTTGATGCTGCCATACATTTCTGCGATAAAAGACCAAAATTAATATGACGTTGGGATAAAACAATATTTTGGCGACAATTATGAGTTTTTTTTTTTTTGCAAAAAAAAGTTCAAACTTTAGATGGAAAACTTAGATTGTGATCCTAGGCTTGACCTATCCCTAGGTTCGACTAAAAAATGATGAAAATCTAGAAATGCTTTAGAGTGTTTGTATACTAGGTTTTAGAATTTGCATGGGATTGAACTAATGAAGCCATTCCCTCCAATCTGGAGTATTTGCAATCAAGAGATGAGGTCAGAAGATTCAGGTTTAGCCACCATAATTTTAGAACGTCACATTCTCTAAAAAAGTGCTAGATGGTTTGGGGATTGTGTTGGCAGAAAGGAGGACTATATTCCCGAAGGAGGGTCATTGCTCTTTGGTTGAGAAAGGTTCTTGTAGGCAGAATTTGATGCATGCATTCTTATAAGAATAATTGGTGTTTGGGGGATCTTAAGTCTCTAAATCCATAACCCCAAATTTTGAGAAGTTCCAACAGACGTTCCCTCTTCCTTCTATTGACTTTGAGAACGATTTCGGGAAGATAAAATGATAACTCGATGGTTCCAATTGTTTCCTATCCATTACCATTCTTAACTTGCGTCACAGTTATGATCTCTTAAATTTGGTTCAAGGGCCATGTGTAATAAAGTTTCCATCATATCTGACAATTGGAAAGGTCTCCTTAGTCCACCCAACAACTACTAAGACTTTTCTTTTTCCATGAAGCTTTTGTCCTGATGGAAGCCATAATACACAACAGTTGAAACCAAGATTCTACGATCATAAACTTGATAAGATTCCAACTAAAGTTCCAACATTTTCCTTTTACTATTTGATTCTCTAACCAAAATGGCCAACACCAGCATCAAAAGGGACACCAAGCTCAGTAGCAAAATGTTGTTGAAAATCAGAGAGAATCCTACCTTTTTCTTGAAAACTGATTGTCAAATGACAAAAGAAAGAACTGCAGTAATCAACTCTACATGCTGTGAAGTATTAATAGTAGTTAAGAAACATAACTTTTCACTGTTTCTGAATAACCATCATCACATATGCTACATTTTATGTTTAATGCACCAGTATAGATGATTGAACCAGCTGAACCACGGGACAACTGATAGAATCGAGAAAAGGGGAAATTTTTTCTACCTAAAACAGCAAAAGCTGATTCTTTTCAACTTGAGAATGAAGAGAAATGTGAGAGTAGTATACAACTGGGATTGACCAGACTATTTAATAAGCCAAGTATCACCATTCTGCCTTTCATGGGAAATGTCCCTCTCCATCCTTCCAGATCTATATGTCATTTCATCTTCTAAATGATGACCATTTGAGGACATACTCTCACGTTTTCTTTTTGAGCTACCTTTGGATTTCTCTACCTTTCCATCGACGAATGACAGAAATGTTTGAAGACGAGCAGAACGGGAGCGACTAGGACTGGTAGAATCAAGTTCCTCAGGACGCTGCCGGCTGAACTGGCGAAACATCAAGCAAAAGTACACAATGGGAGCAAGAATACATGCAATTCCACATATAACGAATAGCCCCCAGAAGCTTTGTAAGTCAAGCTGTTCTGAATCAGCACCAGAACTCTCAGAACTACAAGCATGTCTTGACAGCCATCGGTCATGAATCTTTTGAAGGTCACCATTCTCAGATAGAGCAAGAATAGCAGTAGACATGTCAACGGCTAATGGAGAGTCTCTAGGAAATGCCTAAAACAAATTAAAGAACAAAAAATTAGAGATCATTTTCTGCACTTAATAGAATCAAGACAGGGTTTTCTTGATCAAGACACTACAAACTCGGACTATGCATTTTTATAGCTTGAGGAGGACTCTAGTTGAATATCATGCAAGGCACAACTTGAACAAACTATTATATTGAGAATGTTTTATCATGGCATTGTACTGCACTGATCATGCACATTGTTGAAAATTACATTTAACTCTCTGCTTAAATATATTAGGTTCCTATTTTGTTATCCTAGATGTGAGATAACTCACAAATCCCCATCCGCCTTTGGTGAACTCCTGGCCTCTAATTGAGAATTCACAGTGGTCCGAAAGGAAGAGCTCCACATATGGTCGCTCATCAATTACTGCAGCTACTCTTTTCCTCTCAAGGGCAAGGGCATATTCTTCTGGTGAGCCAAGTGGAACAAGTCTAGATTTTGGAATATTCAGTTCCTCAGTTAGATAGCCTTCAGCAAAAGACCCTACTTGGAAGCCAATTGGTTCATTGCTGGTAATTAAGGTATCAATTCCTTTGATGGGTGATGATAACTGCTGCACCGTGAGGATTGATGTCAGGCTTGCAGTGTAGCTTGAGTTGATTATCAGAACTACAAACAGCCAGATAATCAGTACAAGGCGTCCAAGCGTGCTCACTGTATTTTCTCCTGAAAATTTCAAAAGCTCCAAGAGTTGGTATAATGGATTATTCTAAGTTCTAAATTCTTGGTAGAAACAAGTGATATTGCCAAAATGGACGGAACTTACTATGGGCAAAAAACATTGTAGAGAAGCTGAACCTGCAAGGGGAAAAATGGAGCAAGGCAAGGGGTCAGAGAGACAATGAAAAAGGAATGGGCCAAACAGAAAGAGATGCAAAACAGAAATGTTTTTTAACTGTCTATATTTCAATTTTGCACATATGATTTCTCACGATCAGGATGAATGCATAGATATATTGTACATGTGCTGCATGTTCAGCGTTATAAAAACAACATCCATAATTTCACAACAAATAGAACTAACATATAAAATATTGACGTGCTAAGGGCGAAAGGCAAGAGAGAAAAAGAATGACATATTTTCTCCTGTAATATTGTGGTAATTACGTGTTTTGTCAGTCCAGCTAAAGAAAACACTGGAAGGTAAAGAATCTCTCCTTGGAGAGCTTCTCTCTTTTGACATTGGATAGACATGTAAGTAAAGAGGTTCTGGTGGTTGCAATTAGAAAGGAGGAGGCACAGATGGCTCCAATGTTATGCCTCTCATAGAGATGACAATAGTGATCATATAATGATTCATACAACTTTTTTGAAACTGCTCAAATCATGCTTGATTTTCTTCTAACATTCAGAAGGACACTGTCATAAACTTCGACGAATTTCATAGGTTTATGTACTTACCATAAAATTGTAACAAGTTGCTGCTTAGGAGGGCCCCGGAATTCATCATTTCTTCTATGCTCAAGGATCCACACAACTGATCCCACGATGAGGAAAAATGCTGCTGTGACTGTCCACATCAACGGAGTAAATGGCCGTGAGAAGGACCAAGGACTTGAACTTATCTTTTTTACTGGAGCTACCACAACCAGCCCTGATTCTATATACGGCTGAGTAAAATCGACTATTTTCGTTCGGTTTGTCACAATGGCAATGTCACCTACCACGCCATCAAAGATCTACAGAAACACAACATCAGAATTGATCGGAAAAATAGTTACCTATCATTTTATCATTTAAGAAACCAGTTGCAGCTATTCAATGCAGTCTACTCACACCAGATTTGATATTACTGACAAGCTCATAATAGCTTGGGTTCTTATGCCCATCTCCAAATGGAATAAACCTGTATGGAAAAGCATAAGGCAGCAACTTAATTGCAGCAAGGAATACGTCTATGCAATATCCTTGCACATTATCTGTGCCATTGACTAGCAAGACAAAGTCTCGGTAACTAACTCGTCTCGGAATTCCAATTCTTAATTCTCTTCCATTGTTAGGAAATACCCAACCACGAGGTCTTGTTGTTTCTCCTCCAGGCCATACCACAGTGTCTAAATGTTGGTTTGAACTAGAACGATTAGGCTTTTTCGCATAAAGTGTCTCTGGTGGCATGATGGACAGACCAGTGTAGTTAGACCAGTATCCGATCCGTCGATACCCGGTTGCAACCACATTAATAATATCATAAGAAGGATTTATCAGGGATCTGTCTTGATTAAACTGGATAGGGCCTGTCAGACCTGTCATATTTGTCTCCAGTATGTTCTTAAGCAACTGCTTCCCTCCATCAAATATATTCAAAGCAGAAAGATTTAGATCCCGCCCACCAATACCAGTTAATCTTGTATCATTGGAAAATGAAATGGTGCCTCCTTGATCTAGTAACAACCTCACTGCACGCGCAATCATCCAAACAGTATCATAGGCATATAGAGCATACGGATTAAACCCAATAGAACAATTACTCAGCTGGTTCCACCGTGACATAAAATCCCTTTTCCTTCTTGAATCAGGTGTATGAGGGCGAAGTGTAAGTGCTCCTTGGATTGAGTTTGCTATGTCTGGTTTAAGCGGGGAAGTAGAATCTAGAACAGTGGAGAGCCAAGTAGCAGTTATCCATACGTATCCTTTCTCCATCATTCCAAGGCTCTTGGCCACTTCAAAGACCAAGAGACCTGTTTTTGAAAAAGTGTTGAGAACAATAATTCGAGATTCCATCATTTGAATCTTAACTAATTCTCTCGAAACATCACTTCTTTTGGCATTTGGGTCTGGCGGAAGTGCAGATTTATAAGAAATTCTGCAACGTCTCTCTGCAAGTTTATCGCCTAATGTGATTATACCATTTCGGTTCTGATCATCATCACTGAAAACTGCAATTACTTCAGCCCAACCAAAATAACTAACCATCTCAGCAATGGCCATCATCTGGAATTCGTCATTAGGTGCTGTTTGAACAAAGAAAGGATACTGGAGAGGTGACAGGCTGGGATCTAGAGCCGTGAATGACAATAGTGGAACACAGAGTTCCTTTGAAAGATGTGATAGAACATGGGCCATCACCGAACTCTGTGGACCAATTATTGCTACAGTATCAGTCTCCATAAACTGCAATGCTGTGAATACCAAAGAAAGTCAAATCATAAGTATTGTTAATTATGTCACCATGAAAATACTCACCGCAAACATAAGATTAAGCATTTTCATTTATCCTAATTCATTGTAAACGTAGAGTTCTAGTGACAGGTTATGAATGAAATCAACCAAAAATATATAGAATTAAAAGTTAGGAATAAGAGGAGATTGAAGAGAGCATACCTCCAATAATGCCAAGAAATGAGCTGAAGTTAGAATCATGCAGGGCTATTGACAATTTCCTTCCGCCAAGAACACTTGGATCAGAGTTAATATCATTCTCAGCAGCCTTCATTGCAACCTTTGCAACTTTCCCGTTAATAGTATTAAATGAGAATATAGCTCCAACATTTACAATATCAGGCTTCAAACCCTCTTCTGAAAATACTCCAATAAAGAGAACGAAAGTTGACAGCAGCAGCAGAACCAGGTTCATGGTTGTAACGAAGGACATATCTGACCACGGACCATATATTTTCAAGCATCAAATAGAAATGAATAAATGGAATGCACAAATTTGAATATTTATTTATTAGAATCAGATTAACAGACTAACAATATTGTAGACAGAGACTGTATAGAGACTCATTCAGTTCCAAGGCAAGTAGCAACATGAACAACCGCAAAGGCAAAGGAAGCAAAAAGCATTTTTTAAAGATCTTGGTTCATTAAAGTAAGTCTCACAAAAGAACAAGACAAATCCATTTCAAATTCTGGCATGGAGGACAATTTAACCAACAGCACAACGCCTTATCGATTAAAAAACAGATAAAAAGCAACAAGCACAGCAAAGAAAGCACGAAATTTTGTACTCTGTCGACAGCAAACTGGATAAAGCAATAAATACCCTCCATTAACAGCAAGCAAGGCAGCAAAACTAAAAGTTCAGGTGGTTTTTGGCTTCTCACGAGGGAACCAACACTCACCACAAGCTCATAGAAAAGATATAGTGATCGAATTCAGACGAAGTAGATGTGGAAAGACAACCAATCTTCCTGAAAGGATGGGCAAGAAACATTAATGCAAAGAAGCTCAAAAAGGACATGTCAATGGAAACAATAAGTAGAGCAGCAATTAGGATAGAGAATTTTCCATAAAGTAAAAAGCTTTGCGGGGTGCTACAGGAAAGCGAAAGAAGCCATTTTAGTATTACTTTATATGGATACAAATACTTGAAGAAAGAGAAAAGGAATAACTTGCTTTGTTACGCTGCGTTCAGGCGAGTGTTGCTGAGTGTTTCTCTTTCTGCTTTATCTATGGTTTGTCAGCAAATAACAAATTGACAAGTCCAAGAATCTCTAAGAAAGACATAATGAATTACTAATTTTAAAGAGTTATCAAGGCAAGAGACTTTTTCAAGGAAAGCATATATACCCTAAAAGAGATATGGTGATTGATTTGACCCCATGGAATGGAATTGAAAGCAATGGTAGTGGCCGGCTATAAAATACTGATAGTAGGGGTGGAAGCCACTTTCAGAGTCGCAACGGAACAGCCAAGCTATAAATGGGTTTACAGTTTTAATCATATTTTGATTAACCATATGATTCATTGATGAAAGTAATGATTTAGGCAGTGTAGAAAGAAGTTTAAAAAATGGTTTTTTTTTTTTTTTTTCTTTTCGTTCGTTGTTAATCTGGATTTCTCTATGGTGAAAAGGGGAAAAAAAAAAAAAAAAAAAACAATCATCGTGCTTCCACTTTCGATCCACATGAAAAATGAAGCATGCTTAGAATTTTAAAAACAAAGTATTATCGATATTTGACTTCTGTCAGTATCTTATTAGAACATATATGTTGATGTAGTGTGATGGTAGTTGGTAGGGCCTCTTTGGCATTGCTGAGTGACTTGGGCTGACTGAAATGGGTGGAACTACTCGTAGTTTCAGTGTGTTAGGCCCCCACAGCTTTAGCAAACTCAGCGTAGTCCTTCCGTTGAGGATTGTAGTTGAGATTTTGTTTCAAAATGCACTAACCTACAGGTAATTCATACAATGATTTAGATTTGGTGCTTCCTACACCAACACCATTAATTTACAGACAGAGATTAACTCTGTCAAAAACAAGTTAAAAAAAAAGGGAAATTTAACTATCCGATTAAGATGGATGGTGCTAGAAAAAGAAAAGTGAAGTGGTGAGGTGGTCCACAAAAATGGTTGTCGAACCTCCTTTGGCAAGCAGCAATTGCTCCACCAAAATTTTCATGTCTAAAGCTTTAATTACCAAAATATACAATACAATTGCCATATTTCCTACACACTGTGCATCAAATTGAGGCTTTTTTATTTCAATATTATATATTTTTTTAATTTCCTGAAAGAGGCCATTTCGGAATTAATTTTGAAAATGTGCTTATTTTGGATATTTGTTGAAAACTCGCTCACCGAGTGTCCGACCAGCCTGCCTTCCAAATTTTCTTTCTGGTTCGTCCAGAATACCCACGAAACAAGCCATACATGCTTAGAAAGCTTATTCATTCTAATTTTATCTAAAAATATGAGAAAAATACACAAAAATGATTATCTTTATAAAAAATAGTTCATAATACTGATCAAGCATTAAAATAGAGTCGTACGAATAGCTCAAGTTTTGAGATTTTACTGTATTCATTTGATCATGAAATCAAACATTTCAATATCCTATTTTGTAGCCCAATCAATGAGGATTATGGGAAAAAATACTAACAAAAATTCATAAGGCCTATAACCTAATCAAAATATATCTTTTTTATAAGACTACAGTCTGGACTACAACAGTAGCTCATCAAAATCTCATCATTTAACAATCAAGCACATGAGAACAAGCTTAGATTCAATTCAATCGACACGCTTAACAATCAAAACATGCTTTCAACCATTTAAGCTCAACAATTGAACAAGTAAGCTTCTAAATTCATCAGCTTACCCAAGTTTAACTCAACTTAATTCGTCTAGTTTTCACCAATTAACCATCATTTATGTAAAACCCACTCAAGCACACTAAGATATCACCATGGCATAACCTAGCTAGAGCTTTTTAAGTGGTTCGAATGGTTCACCTAGTTCAAGAACCTATAATTTCTTCATTTTGCACTAGATTTAAGTTTTAATCAACCAGGTTTTAGTTAAAATCATCTCAAATTAGCAAAATCATGTGAAATTAAATCAATCAAGCACAAGATCATCTTAAGCTAAGCTAGTCAAACTTGATTAACCTTTTTCTCTCTTATTAGAACACTATATAAAACTAGAGAATCATGATTTCTTCTTCTAAACGTCATAATTTCAGCTCAATATCATTTAAGTCTAGCTCAATTAACCTTGAATCATAAAAATCCTATGAAAGTGCATTGGTTGAAACCTAGGTTTGGAGATCTCATCTAGTTTGAACCAAGCTTAAGCTATCTAAACATGATTTCAAGTTAAATTGCAGCAATTAATCATGTAGTTATGCTTAGAATGGCAGGAAGTCAAGTAAATCATGCTCAAAATCAAATCAATACGTCATAGCATCATGATTCAAAGTGGCCGAATATCAAAAAGTACAAGATCATCATGGCTGAACATCATTCAAGCATCAAGAAGCATGAACTGATCATCAAATTCATGAAATTAAAGAGAAAAGTTAGAGATTATATCTATTCCAAGCTTCTTCCCTCATAAAGATGATAAGAGCTTGAGAGAAAAAGAAAATTCTAGATTTTCTAAAATTTGTTAAATGTTTAGAAATTATGAGCTACTGCTAATCACTCCTATTTATAAGCCTCTAAGTTGGTGATTTAAGCTTTAATTACCCTTGGGTGATCTTAGCTTAATCATTAACCTCCTAACTAATTTTAAGGGAAATTACAATTGTGCCATTAATAAATAGATAGCAAAATTAGCACATTATGCCCATGTTGAATTTGGCCATGACTATGTTGTGCACTAATCTATGTACAACTTTTTATTCCATTAATTAACCATGATTTGTCTATATAAAAGTGCAATTGAATATTCCTTCCCATAGAAAAAATGTGTCCTAATGACTTTATCAAGAAAAATATGAAATTTTCTATCCTAGTCCTTTCAAATTAAGCCTTCGAGAATTCTCAACTTCTAAATTCGTTAGGTCCTTTTATGATTTGATTTCGATTACACCATTTCATTTTGTTGTAATCAATTTCAAAATACAAGTTATAAAACTCTTCTAATTTCAAAATCTAACTCTAGGCTAGAAAATTGATATTTTATAGTTGACTTTGCCTAAAGTTTAACTTTTTTCATTTTATTGACTTTTGATTATGACTTCTAAAACAAGTCTCTTTTCATCCAAATATCATCAATAACCACTTTAATCATCTTAAGAGACTATCCTAGTCAACTTTAAACATTGTCAGATTTTCAGGAGCCCAAGCTCGATCTATTGAATTTAGCATCGAACCCTAAAATCAAATAATTAAGCCTAAATGCCTTATTATGTTAAACTAAGCTCTTTGGAACAAATCGAATCTCAATTAGACTTTTGTATCATTTAAAACTCATCCAAGAAGATTCAAACTTAAAAAATTTCATCTAACTCCTAAAACTAAGGAAAAGTCAATTAAGAGCCCAAATAAAATAGTGTGTCTACAGCTACTCCTTTTTTGTTTTTGTTAAGAACTTAGGAACAAGGCAAAGATTAAATAGACACAATTTTGTTTGGGACCTAATAAGCCCCTCTAGAGGAATGTTTTTTTCTTTCTTTTTACACATGTCATATTTTAACTAACTATGATAATAAAGAGGAAGTCAGTCCTCACCAATCTTTCACTTAATCAATAAGGTGCCAATTCTGCTAGTCTTTTACCTAACTAAATAGATTGAACTTAACAAGTGTCGCAACGTGGCTTGGATACGAATCCTGACCAGCCCGACATAAAATGGCATTCGCTCCTATATTTGTTAAGTTTATCTCATATTCTATTATTTATATAGGCCATATCATTATCATCATTTTGGGGATTGGGTGATTGAGATAAATCACTCACTCGAATTAACCTTAAATAGTCATTATGAAATAACTATTTATTTGGAGTCGCCACCAATCTATTTAGGCTAGGTGAGATTGGTCACCTATTGAAGTGTGTATTTTGAGGGTTATGAAACCCTAAATACTAATTTTGAGGCTTGCCGCCATACCAGAGATCATATAAAAGGATTCAGGAGTCGGTTACAATCACAAGTAAGGATCGGCCCTCTCATGATGCCTGAAATTCGGTACGTTATTAATCATGTGTTAACTTAAATTTTAATTTTTATTCGATTTCAACATTGGATGTTTAATTATAATTCCTATAGTATTTCATTATAAAAGTTTATTATTTCGAGAAAGTCGGGTTTTAATGTTTCTAGAAATCACAAAATTATTCATACACTCCCGCGGAACTAGGTGGGCATGAATTCTCAATCATATCCTATCGGAGAACCATACGGAATATGAAAGGTTTCATTTTGTTTTAAAATTGAAAAATCTTGACTTCTTATTTGAAAAGGTTATCTCGCTATTAAAATAATCTATAGAATTTCTCACATATACTGGTAGGAATCCTACATATCAATTTAATTAGGAGACATTACCTTATTTATAAAAATAATTTTGTTATAAATAATAAAAAAATACTGATTCTATGACCTAAGAATGACATAATATGATGGACATGTTCTTAATGTGTACTTCCGATGTGAAAGTATCCTAGCATTCACATAAGATGTGATTCAAATACAAAGTTATGAAAATATTCTTAGGGTATACCTTAGACATGAAAGTATCCTGATAAACTTAATGGGTCTTAAGATGATCTTAGAAAGCTAAACCAATCCTAAAAATTCACCTTAGGCGTAAAAGCATCTGGTGAGCAAAATAACCAAAATGCCTCTAGGGTATACCTTCGACATGAAAGTATCCCGGTAACCCTAATGGACCTTAAAATGATCTTTGTAGTCTAAACCAATCCTAAAAATTCACTTTTAGCGTAAAAGCATCCTGGTAAGCAACATAACCAAAATGCCTCTAGGGTATACCTTCGACATGGAAGTATCCCGGTAACCCTAATGGACCTTAAAATGGTCTTGGTGGCCTAAACCAATCCTAAAAATTCACCTTTGGCATAAAAGCATCCCGGTGAGCAAAATTACCAAAATGCCCTTGGGGTATACCTTCGACATTAAAGTACCCTGGTAACCCTAATGGACCTTAAAATGATCATGGTAGGCTAAACAATCCTAAAAATTCACCTTTGACATAAAAGCATCCCGGTGATCAAAATGACCAAAATGCCCTTAGGGTATACATTCAACATGAAAGTACCCCGGTAACCTTAATGGACCTTAAAATGATCAGATCATGGTAGGCTAAACCAATCCTAAAAATTCACCTTCGGCATAAAAGCATCCCTGTGAGCAAAATGACCAAAATGCCTCTAAGGTATACCTTCGACCTGAAAGTATCCCAGTAACCCTAATGGACCTTAAAATGATCATGGTAGGCTAAACCAATCCTAAAAATTCACCTTCGGCGTAAAAGCATCTTCGTAAGCAAAATGACCAAAATGCCCCTAGTGTATACCGTCGACATGAAAGTACCCCGATAACCCTAATGGACCTTAAAAGGCTAAAAGAATCCTAAGTGTGCAACTTTGGCATAAAAGCATCCCGACGAGAAAAATTATGAAAATGCCCCTAGGATATACCTTCGACATGAAAGTATCCCGGTACCCTAATAGATAGTAAAATGACCCTAAGAGGCTAAAAAAGTCCTAAAATGCTCACCTTTAGCATAAAAGAGTCTCGATGAGAAAATTACCAAAATGCCCTTAGGTTTTTGAAAATTACATTCCATATTCTTCGGAAAGCCGAACAAATACGGAAAGTTTTGAATATTTCTATACCCCTATAGAATGCCATAGGAATAATAGAAATTTTTAAAACCAGTAAAATGACTATTTTACCCCTTTAATATAAAAATTTACTATTTAGTCCCTATACTTTTCTTAGAACTTTATTTTAGTCCCTACATAATAAAGTAACCTAAAAATTATAAAAATCGTATGAAATTATGTATGAAATGCAGTCAATATATCAACAAAGATTTGGCCAAATACCTTGCCCTAACCAAATTTTTTTAATTTGCAAAGTAACCCTTAAACTTTATAAAATTACATTTTGACCCCTATA
>JBBYHK010000006.1:1059641-1078090 GCA_038382065.1 Adansonia grandidieri
AAAGGAAAATAATCAAAACTAGACATGCTCATATCTAACCTTTTTAATTTTTCAAGCATTTTCAATCCCAAGCTGCCCTAGAGAGTCAGGACCAACAAGAAATACACGTCTTGGTGGTTGGTACCTGAAAACCACTACTCCTTTATATGCTGTCCTTGGTACACCGTCCTACATCATCAAGCAATAAAATTTTTAGAGCATTGTGAAGAATGGAAATAATCAATCTTAGATACGCAAAAATTTTTAGTGGTTTATTTGTACTGCACCAACAGAAGTAGAAGAGCAATGTTCTTTAAATCAAGACCCTTTTTTCTTCCCTATCGTGCATCAGTTGAAAGTGCATGTGTAATGTGTATGCTTATTATATTCTACATGCTTATAGGGCACATGAAAATGAGAGTGAGGGAAAGAGGTCATTTCATAAGTATCAAAGCCGTACATCTGTCTCGTTATTTTGAATTGATCAGGTAAAACAAAAGTACAACTTTGAGGCAAATAATATATGCAATTGATAGCAAATAGGCAAAAATGGTATTCAGTTAATAAAACTCGTATCCACCAAACTTTTGAAGAGGTACCAAACATGACCTTCAAAATATAGCATCAGCTACAGTAACCAGATACCATAGTGCAGGCATTTCTTAACTGCTATCACCAAAAACTCTAAGCATTTTCACAACAAATAAAGAAGAGAAAAATATCCCAAATATCGTATGAACAATTTACCTTCCATTCTTCAAAAATTCCAAATTGACGTGCAATATGTTCAAAGTCTGATTGGTCTTTATACTGAATACGTACATCACCTTTTATATTAGATGCCTTAAGAACAGCATCTGTTCCAGAAACAGCTTTTGCCATTTTTACAATGTTGGCAAAGTAACTTGTATATTTGTCCTGAAAAGTAGAGAACACAATTATACATGACAAACGTAAAAATTATAACCTAGGGAAATGCAGTTTCCAGTTCCTCTGACTTTACCTCCATTAGGTAGGTCAAATCCTGAGACTTCCAATCCACCTTTCACACAGAAAAGCAACACTATTGTGATGATGATGACAGCAATATCCAAAAATTTTTACATTCTAAAGGAATTAGAAAATTTCGATGCCAACCTTATTGTCATTCATCTTAATAGGCTCAAGATATTTTTTGAAAAACTGCCCCATACTTGAACCCTGATTGAAATCAAAGACCAAGAAACAGCAAATGAGCCTGCAGTTGTAAAACGGAGAAGCAAAGAGGGTTGAAAGTGCACCTAATTTGGGGAATCTAAATTTTATTTAAGCATGAATACAAGCCATTCCAAAAGTTGAAGAAGGAAACTCTTCAACTGAAAAAAAAAAAAAATGGGAAAGAACGCTGAAGCCGGAAGGTATTATATTCGTCCAAGTTTATCACACATTCTAGCAGAAGCAATGCAGTAGAATCACTGTGCTTAAAATTTTCCAAGAAAACATATGGAATGTGCCTTATTCATTGTTCAACGTAGTTTCTATCCACAAGGAAGACATGCAAACAGGTGGTTGGTCTACCAAGCAAACATTCTTATCAAAGCTAACATATTCATAAAATTTGCCATCACAGCAATTTTAAACAAGAGATCTTCCCAATGACGAGGTGATACTTACATGCTCACCAAAATTATATGTTCTGCACACTTCAGGATGAAGGAATTGTCGACCTTTGTGATTCTCTTTCAATCTCAACCAGTCATCCCAGTAAGTGAACTTTTGTCAAGGAAAACTCATAGATGAAACTTCATCAATGTGCATTAGTCTGAAGTGAAAATGAAATAACAATATACTTGACCAAGAAGGATATGCCTTTGGCCACTTTGGTGATAGCTCATTCCATGTAGATCTTGTTAGCATCCAGCCAAGACCAGGAAAGAAATCTGAGCGATAAAGTGCATCTGCATGGAACAATTACAAGCAAATTAAGAAATAGAAAGCACCAAAATTTTCCATTTCAAGAAAATCCAAAACCTTGTTCAAGCATGAGCATGCAAAATCAAGAGTGCAAGAGTAATCCAGAAGTTTACTGCATAGTGACAGAAATTCAAGAATATGTTGCACATGAAGAGAGAAAGAGAGAGAGAGAGAGATGGATTCCTGGAAAATGAGCAAAAATCCAAATAAGACCAGGATAATATTGAAAGCTCTGCCTTATTGTCACAGTTCACCCAAAATTTTCCAGTAAGCACCACATGGGAGGAATAATAAATAGAATAGAGCATCAAAAGTCATGGAAGCTAGAACAAACACTATTTTTATCACACCAAACACATCTTGAACATAAAAATGAATTAAGCCTAATTGTTTTCCTCGAAAAGAACTTCCAAATGAGAGAAAAAACTTACATGGGTCATGCACAAACTGCTTTTGTCCATTGTCATTCCATGAGGAAACAGCCATAATTGATCTGCAATGGTTTAATAAAAGGTGAAGATGGAAGGAAAAAGATTGCAAACCCTCAAATAAAATAAAATAGAGGGAGAGCCCGATTTCATTATTGTAACTTACTTATCCTTGTCAAGAAGGGCTGCAGCTGCCTCAAAGTAATCAAAAAAATCAGGGGCAATTTCCATATCATCTGTCTTCAAAAGTGATTCTCAGTCAGTACAATGTTCCTTTTATCATAAGAACACAGAAAAAATTTGATGCAATAATCCAAAAGAAAACAACTTCACCTTCAAGTACGATTACTCGGTCAAAATTGTGCTTGTAGAACAACTCATCCAATGCCCATTTGTAGTGACCTTAAGAAACCAAGTGTTTAAGAGCAGAAACTAGAAGAAGCCATATTAATGTTGAAGAATAAAAGAGAAAACAATTCTTACGAGCAATCTTGTAGTATGCGATCAATTCCCCAGGCCTTTCTGTATGCACTGGATCATAATCTATGTGCTGAAAGAAACTGAAGTATTAACTGGATTGATTTTGATAAACAAGGATACGACAAATCATATGAACAGGGTTGGAAATAGGAAAACTCAGCCAAATAAACTTTTCCAATGGAAAGAAAGAGGGGGACAAGGAGAAAAACACAATTTACCTGCATATAAGTTAGCTGATTGTAACTCAAAGCCTTACTTCTAACATTTGGATCTGATCCATCCTGAGAAGAAACTATCACAATTAGAAGCACTGCTTCTTTAATGACAACAAAAGAACAGTAAAGTGTTAGTTGTCCATAATGTATACTAGTAACAATCAAGTCAAACTGACAAACCTTTGATTGCAAATAAAGAATAAGATATAAATGAAAATACCTGAGAAACAAAAAGGGGATATTTTGAAGCAATAGAGCTCTGATACCTGCAGATTTAAGCCAAAGTAAGTCAGCTTAAATATACCTACTATCTGGTCAAGCAGAATAAGCTATCAAAACAAACTAGTATCAACATAAACCTACTTTAAGACAGAAGCAATAGTCCTTTCCAGATAATCAGCACGATTGCAGGCCATGATTACTATGGCTGCCACTGGTACCTAAAACATTCAACCCAAAGGTAGTTTCAATTATTACAGGTGGTAATTTGTGGAGATAACGTATAAGAATGCTCATCATCTTGCAAACCTGTGTTTTGTCAATTATTTTTTGAAGGCCTTTCTCTGAAACAACCAAAAAGAAAGAATACTAAGTGTCCATAAAACATTCCAAGTGCTAAATGAAAGAAAAAACTTGAAGGAATAATACAAAAGAAAGACGGTGGATACAGACATGAATCTGTAATAAATAATTAAATAAATACAAATTTTAGAACAATTTTAAGAACAAGTAGGAAATAAATGCCAAATACATTGACGAAGGAGCAGAATAGACTTAATCAAGACCCAGTTACAGACCCGCATTCGGTGGGGTGACATGGATAACAACCCTATAGATGGTAATGATGTTTATTCTCAATTAAAGGTCTTTATAAACTGCAAATCAGTCGTATAAATTAACTACAATAATTATGTATATCACAATTTTTGAAGATCATATGACCTGACCATCACTTAGGCTTTACTTGGTAGGAAGGATAATAGTATGCAGTCCAATAGTTAAGCCACAAAGTAGAAAAATGGTTCATGAAACCTAACCATTAGATTAAAAGCCCTTTGATCCTTATCCCTTTCTATCCTTCCTATAAAGCAAAACCTTAATGTATGCCTAGAAACCATAGAAGGATCTTCTAAGGAAACATGTAATTGCAATCAAGCAAAACAAATGGCACCCACGATGCATCAAGTAGGAAACAACAAGAAATAAACAGTTTATTTCTGATAGGAAAGTACTTTCAAGATCTTGAACAAGAGCCTTCAGTTGTGCGCACTCCTCCTCCTTTCTCTTCTTCCCCTCTGAAATTGTAACATGATAAGAATGAAGAAATCGAATACCAAGAAAAACAATATCAATTTCGACATTGTCTACTGAAAAGAAGCATGTATAAAGGATTAAAAGGGGGGGAATTCACACCTTCCAGGGCCACAATTTGTTCTTGTTGCATACTAATTTGATCAATAAGTAGTCGCATTTGACTTGTACAATGGTGCTCTGCATCCATCTGTCAAAAATAAAAAAGACGGCATGTTCAGCACATAGATTGTTCTTATTCCTTACGTTTTACTGGGTTGAAAAAAAACGCTGTAAGTTTTTGAGAGCTAAAATAAGCAATAAACTTAAGCATACTAACCGCTTCAGCTATTCGATCTGCATATTCAGATTGCGTGGCGAAAAGTCGCATCTACAAAATGTTCGAAACAAGCATATAATTTCATATACGTAAATTAGAAAATTTTGAATTTCGATGATATCAAGAAGAAAAGGAAAGGGAGCAATTTTTTTTTCTTTTACCTGGATGTAAATGAATACGATCGCAGCGGGGATGAGAAGGAAACGGAAATCGCAGCTTAGCTTAGCCATTTTATAATTCTCCTCCGGTTGACTCAGAAGGATGGGGATTTACAGATTTCAACCTGATTTTTCCCCACTTTGATATTAATTTTCAGCTATTCGATTTTCATTTCTTGAATTGTACTGATTGCAGAGGCTGCAGTGAACAAAAAATTAGACTTCGGAGATGGCTTTTTTGTCAATGTTTTTGCTTGACTTGGGCGTTGAGTCCTATTTACGCAGACTTGGCTAACATACGCTCTTTTTTTTTTTTTTTTTCTTTCAAATGAATCATACTTCTAATATCGATGATAATATTCGAATTTTAGATCTGTTGAATGTCGAGTTTGCATTTTACATTTTTTTTTTTGTAAAATTTTAATGGTTTTGTTTTGTTGATGTTTAAAATGGTTTTGTTTGTTGATGTTTAATAATAAGAAGATTAAGACTGTGTAGATATACAAACGAATATAGTGTTTAATGAATTGTTCGTGAGAGTTTTGATTCTTGTTCTTTTATATTTGTTTATTAAGTTAAATATACGATTATTACTCAATTTTAATATTTATTTATTAAACAAATCAAGTTCAAACAACATGCTTTATATTTATGAACAAGTTTATATATGACCATTTAAAGCTCATTTATTGTTGAATTATAATTTAATAGTTATTATTTTATGTTTTATTTCTTTTATTTATAATAATATTTTTATTTTATTATTTTATATTTAAATTGAAAAAAAAAAAGTAATATCAAAAGCAAAAACAAAAAGGTAAACAAACCTAAACCAAAACCATATTATTTGTCTATCGTTCATGAATATGTTCGATTATATATTGATAAATGTATATTTTTATTGTTCATGAACAGATTCGTTTAATTTAAATGAATCAAGTTTGAACCGAACTTGAAGAAATCAATTCGTCAACAAACTGAGCTCGAACACAACTTTAAAAATTCTTATCGAATATAAATCAAATACAAACATATTCAAATATAAATAAATGAATACAAACAAAGGCTTGTTTGTTCAAACCTGACTCATTTACTCCTCTATAATGCACCCTGTGCTTCTCTAAGATATTAGCCCAATTTAACTTGTAAATAAAATTGCTTATGCATCAAGATGGCTTTATACCAATGTTATCGTATCATATCGGTGTCGGCCGTACTAACCAATACGTATCATTTTTGACATATAATGTTACTAACAATAATTCATTTCGTTTCGATTTTGGTTTCAGTCTGCGTTGGCCATACTAGTAGATACTAGTCTGTTTCAATGGTACCAGTCGAAAATAATCGTATAGGTCGATGTATAATATAAGCTTTTGAAAAATGTTAAACCAATATTGATCTTCAATTTGATGACTGTTATACATAATTACTAGTAAATTTGATGAATATTAGACATAATTATTCGTAAATTTAACGATCATTAAAAAATTTAAGCCTTACTACTTAACTGATATTGATATTCTTATATTTGATGAAGTTTTTTAAAAACATTATATATAATTGATGAATATTTAATATATAAAATTTATTTAATCTCATTTATTTCATATTTGAAAATGGTTTTCATCTATATAAATTAAAAATATTCAAATTTTGATAAACTTAAAATGGTAAACCAAAACACACCAATACCTATATATATCTGTACCAAAAATGGTACGTTACCAGTATAGTACTGACTACCTTGCTTTTGTACAGTAAAAAAGTTATTTGTTTAAAATTTAATTTGCTTTACTTTTTTTTTCTGTTTACTCTTGATGAAGTTTACAATATAATATTAGCTCTATTTGATTTTTCTCATATACCGATAAAAAAAGGTGAAAAAGTAGAGTAATTTTATAATTTATACGGTCAAAATACTTGAAAAGTCCTTACATACTACTGTATTATGTAAATTAGTCTCTATACTCTAAAACTGAGTAATTAATTCTTTGTACTTTTGACATTAAAGTAAACTAGTAAAAATTAGTGATGTCCATTACTAAAATGTTAAAATAATGACATAGCACTTAACATTCAATTAAAAACTAGTTAAAAGTTGATTTGAAAAAAATTACATGGTCAGTTAAAAAAATTATATACATCAGATTGCAAATGAAGAAAAAAACAAAAACATAGAAGCTTTAAAACAAATTAAAAGAAAAAAACCGAAGTAGCCTATCGAAACTTATATTCATAGGCATCCAAACCTCTAAATTTGAAATTTCTAAACTTAAATCTCCCAAAATAGAACCCTTCCCTAAATCCCATTATTTGATAAATAAAAAAATCCTAATCCCTTAATTTCAAAAATCAAAAGTTAGAACCCTAATATATTGAAAATAAAAAATCTAAATCTGACTCCTGAAATCGGTAAATCGGAGCCATGTAATGGAACCCAAAATTTCAATCTTAAAATTAAAACGTAAAGCAGCGTTTGTTAGGTGAGTTAGCTGATAAATGTGTTTTGTTTAATTTTTTTGTTCATTGTTTAATTTGAGTTAACTGAAATATGAGTTAGCTGAAATAGGTAGAGATGTTATGTTCATTATTCTATTTACGGGATACAAAATACTGAAAACTCAAACCAACTATTTTTTATGTTTGTTGAAGTTTCTTAGATGATCTGGTTTATGGTAGTAGACAAATTGTTACGGGTATTCCAATGAAAATCAAAGTCATCATTTTGCTTATTCATCTTTTATTTATTCTACTGCAATATGGATTAGTTTTTATTTTTATAATTTCATATTTAATTTTTTGTATTGTATTGAAGAGAAGCCTGTAACTCATACTATTACAAAACAAGTTATATATATATATATATGGTATTGAACAATCTTGTTACTACTTGTATTGATAAGGTTCTTTGCTAATTATTTTCTAATATTAATACATTTTAATCTTATAGTATGATAGATAATTTGGATAGGAATAATCCCCCTAATTTTTGAAGATCCTTTTAATTATGAGGTTTCGCCAGTGATTTGCTATTATGGTGTTAAAGCTCCTAGACAAACATTATGGAAAAATTCAAATGTAGGACGTAGATTTTATGGATGTGGATATTAAGAGTTTTTTTTTTTCTTTGTTGTTTCATTTGTTTATTAAATTAATATGTTAAAATTTATGAATGATTTTAGTGATATTGTTTTTTGAATATTTGTATACGTTGATGGTTGTGGGTTTTTCATCGGCAAGATAGTCCTATTGATAATGTACAAGCAATAGAAGTGATAATGAACCTAAAAGACAGTTACAAAGCAATTGCAAGAAAACGTATAGACTTAAAAGTTGCAAATAGAACAATGAGATAAATATCATTAAACTCATTAAGTATTAAAGAATTGTATGATGAAATCGGCACTTTGAGAACCAAGGTGGGTGTGTTACAACTAAAATTGGAAGTTGTCACAAGGATGGAGAAAAAAGAGCTAAAGAGAAGATATTATTTGAAATAGGCTTCATATTTACATGTGCATTTTTGTTTGTTTTATGTGGAATGTTAGTAGTTATGATCTTTTTTTATGTTTTAGTATTCAAATTAAGCCTAAATGAACAAATTACTAATTCACTTTTTTAAGAAAGATTTACATTGGAATAAATATTCATAGTTTTCTATACATAGTTTGTGGATTGTCGTGTTGTTAGTTATATTAGTTTTGAATTAATCTCGCTTTTGATATAATTAAAACTTAGTCTTAGTTATCTTGTATTTAAATATTTTCAAGTTAGCAATTTTTCATGAAATATTTTGTAAACATTTTGAAAAATAGTAGACTATGTTTTTAACTCCTTCAAGTACTTAAAAATGTGTTCTTAATACGTACATTATATAAAATATTTTTGAGATAATTATGTAATGAAAAATCTCTTATCGATACACTATGTGTATGTATTGATACAATGCTTGGTAGTAGCTTAGTTTTTCATAAAACCTTAAATTATACAAGTACAAAGCCATTTATATCGATGCGGCATGGTGAGTATCGATACACACCTTGCTTGCAGCGATACAGTAAGCTCCAACAGTCATATTTTAAGGATTTGCATAGCAATGTATTGATACGTCAACTTATGTATCGATAGAACTTAGTGGGAAGGAACAAAAATCACTCAAATAAACCTCCCAACAGCTGTATTCCTTCACCAAACATTCCCAATGGCTACAATCATGATCAAGTCTATAAATAAGCCTTTCCAAAACCTCTAACAAGAAGAAGCACCAAGACATTATACTCAGTCATATCTTTCATCTTTTCCATAATTTTTGCTAAGTGGTTCATCTTTGAATAGGATTAATTCTTTCTATCTTTGTATTTTTCATTTTGTATCTTTAGATACATATTTTTTTGAGCCAAAATTCTTATAAGCACCTAGCCTTTAGAGGTTTTATTTGTTTACACTTAAATACTTGTAAAAATGAAAGATTCCTATTTAGCCATTAAAAAGTAAAGAAAATGTTCTATCTTAGCCATAAAGAATAAAGAAGGTAGAGGTTCTATCTTAGCCTTAAGAAAAACATAGAGAGTTGTAAAGATTATACCTTAGCCTTGAAAGGTAAAATAATTCAAGTTAGTGACTTGAAGAAATTCGAGGCAAGCGAGGCTGAGGTAAAGGACGTAGGCAATTGAGGCTGAACATTTCTAAATCATTAAGTTTGCATTGTTTTCCTTTCTCTTTAATTTTTTTTTATTATTCACTAACTTACAATCCAAAGCATATTGTTTAGATTTCTCAATTTTATGTATTAAAGTTCTAATTTGCCCAAATTTTGAGAAATCGATTCAACCTCTCTTGATTTCATTCACCATTAAAAGGTTTAACAATTGGTATCAAAGCTTGTGTCATACTCTTATAGGCTTAACATCCTTGAACAAAGATCCAAGGAAAATGGCTAGTAGTGATCTTCTCGGTATGGGCTAAGAGGGACATTTTATCGTGAGGCCTTCTCTTTTCAATAGTGAAGATTATGCATATTGGAAGACAAGGATGAGGCTATTTGTCTAAGCAAATGATTATCAAGTTTAGAAGATAATCGTGAAAGGCCCACTCATCCCAACAAAGATGATAAATGATCTTGAAGTTCCCAAAGAAGAATGAAAATGGGATGAGAAAGGCACTAAGATGGTTCAACTCAATATCAATGCCATGCACACACTTTTTTGTACATTAGGCCATAATAGGGTGTCTTTGTTCTGATAATGCCAAAAAGATAAAGAAAAAGTTTGCTCTCATAAATGAAAGGACCAATCAAGTCAAGTAGTCCAAGATAAGCATGCTCACCCTTGGTTATGAGATGTTTAAGATAAACCAGAGGAGAGCATCAAAGAGATGTCCAATAGATTCATGGACATTGTAAATGGCTTAAAAGGTCTTGAGAAGGTATATCCCATCAAAAAGAAGGTTAGGAAAATGTTAAATAGCCTCCTAAGTCATTGAAAGCTAAAGTGACTACAATTAAGGAGTCAAAGGACATCAATCTCCTTGCTTTAGACAATCTTATCGGATCACTCCTCAAATACAAAATGAAGATAAATCACGGAAAAGAGTAACAAGAAAAAATTAGAGTTCATTGGACTGCTCGATGAAGGTAGATTTCCTCAGGGTGGATTGGATGTTATCAAGACCTTTTTAGTCATATCTAAATGGTGCAGGTGCACGTGACCAAATTAGTACCATTTCGAAGGTCATAGAGAACAAATTTCAAATAAAATAAGATGGATATCAAGGTAAGAAATTTGTTTTTTACCTTTATACTTGTGAAATTTTAAAATTCATTTTTGTAGATGATATCATAGTCAAATTTCCAAATTTTAAAAGATTTTTTGAGAATTTTTCATAAATTTTGGAAAGTTGATCATCATATAATTTAATGATACTTGTTTAGTATTTATGCCGATAGTCGCTTCAAAAATCAAAAATATTTTTTGAGAAATTTTTAAGAAATTTTTTGAGAATTTTTCATAAATTTTGTAAAGTTGATCATCATATATTTTACTGATACTTGTTTAGTATTTATCCCTATAGTCACTTCAAAAATAAAAAATATTCAATAAAAAATTTTGAATTGGCATTTTTTACCATGAGATATTAAGTTGTGAATCTTGGGACTTAAATTTAAAATTTTCACAATACCACGAGTGTCATGCCCGTGAAATTTTTCATGGCAAAAATTGTTTCAGATTTCAAGTTTTCATATTTATTATTTTTATAAATAAATATTTTAATTAGTTGGACAAAATTAATTTTTATAAAATTTGAATATACTTTTTAAATTTTCTCGTTTCCAAGATACAAAGTTTTTTTACTCAGTAAATTATTTTAGGGGAATTTTTTTAAGTTTATAATTTTTAAAATTTTTCAAATATTTTCATTAAAATTCATATTAAATCAGTTTTTGAAAATTCAATTTATTTTATGAGTTTTACATTTTTTAATATAACAATTTTCTTAGGAAAAGTTTTTGCTCGTAAAATTTTATGAGTTTGAAATTTTTAATTGTCTTTTTCTTGCACATAAAAATTTTCAAAAATTCCTTTTTCAATTTTTTTTATAGAAATTTTATTAAATTTATTTTTAATGATACAAAATTTACATTTTCCATTTCATTGGCCCTAAACTCCATAAATTTTTCTAACAGGCTCGATAAGCCTATTAATTTTTTGAAGAGCCTAATCAGCCCATTTTTGTTTTTTTAACATGTCTAAGAAACTTATTTTGATTAAATTTTTAATTAAATTTATAAATGAAATTATATTCTTTGAATACATAATTTTTAACTCGTTACAATTTAGTCCTTATAATTTGTTTTTGTTTAAATTAAGTTCTTTCTCTCCCTTGATAATGATGTTATGCATGATGACACCTGCAAAATAACAAAAATAATTAATTAAAATCTTATCAAAATAAAAAAAATCAAAAGTAATAATAAATAAATGAATAAAAAAATAAAAAGAAAGAAATGGGTAGAAATTTGTCGAACCATTTGGCCAAGGCCTTTTCTTGGAAGCCTTGGTCTATTCTCACCCTTTAAGAAAGTTTCGATAAAAAGTTTTGGCATTCCATAAGAAAAAAAAATCACTAAAAAACCTTATAATTCTAAATTTTTCAAGCTTTTAAAGGTAATTTCTCTTGAAAATTTTTTAATTTTTTGTTAATTTCATGTTTGATTCTTTTTTTTTTTAGTGAACTATGGGATTACTTGAGCTCACAGATTTTAATCCATGTTGAAATGCCAAGTATGAAAGTTATGAATAAAGTTTCTTGATTTTGTTGTTTTATTTAATTTTTATTAGCAATAAATATGATTTTTTATCATGATAATTTGTGTACATTAGTAGAAATATTGTTATTTTTATGTATATATTTTCATGTTGATTTATATTGATTTATTCATATTCATTATGTTTTTATGCATATTTATGTTTGGTAAAAATTATGTTACGTATTTATATTGATATGAAAATATGTGATGAAAAAAATTGTTTTTAGTTGATATATCTGCAGGCCAAAAATGTTCATGGTCCTTGAATAATTTTCATGCTTGATTTCATGGTATTTTGGATTATTTTTTAATATTGAAAATTTGTAGGGATCTAAAAATAATTTTTCCAAGTTTTTGAAGGCCTTGGAAAGGTATTTCCATGCTTGGCCTATTCTTATAAAGCTAATTTGTGATGTCTTGATGATTTTTAGATTATTTTGTAATTATAGAAAATCTAGGGACTAAATTTCAAAAACTTTAAAATTTTTCTATGGCCATCCAAGCTTGGCTGAATCATGTAGACACCTTCATAAGTGTTTTCATGCTTAGTCTAATATACATGAATGTGTTTATGCATTTTTATCATTTTAGGGTTATTTTGTAATTTTAAAAACTTTAGAGACTTATTTGCAAAATTGCAAAATTTTTGTTCTTAGGCCATTAGTGTTTTGGCTGAACTGATTATATAATTCTTTGTATGTGTCTTGTGTTGATTTGGATGTGTTTAATATTTGATTTGGTATTTTATTTCATATAAGGGACTAAATTGTAAAAATGAAAAAGTTTTGTTTTAAGGCTAATCATACTTGGTCAAACCACTTGTAGACCTTTAGTGTCTTCTATATGTATTTAACATGTTTGAATGTGTTTTTCATATTTTTTTTACCATTTTGGAGTGTTTTTGTAATTTTAAAAGTTAAGGACTGACTTGAAAAACTTGAAAAAAATTTGCTCTAAGGCTATAAGTGGTTGGCCAAATGCTTCTTATGATTTTTGACATAATTTCCATGATTTTTGTAATGTGTTTTATGTTATTTGTGATGTTTATTTCATGTAGGGACTATTTTGTAAAGTTCAAAAATTTTAGGGATCATTTATAAAATCTTGTATTTTAAAGTTAATGAAATATTTTTAGCATTTTAAGAATATTTCTAGCATTTCTCTGGTCTTCCAAAAGGGTGTAGAAATTATTAAAACTTTTCGTTTTCCTCTTAATTTTTGGTGGGGGTTTAAAATGCAATTTTGAAAAGTTTTAGGACTTATTAGTAATTTTTACATTTTAGGTCACTTTTGATGTCCAAGTTACCCATGGAGGTATAATTATCATTTCATACCACTATTGAGTCCTCTAGGTTACTGGGAACTTTTATGTTAAAGGTAAATCTTGGAGGTGTTTTGATAATTTTCCTGGGACTGATTCCTATGTGATCACCAAGATTTTTATAGGTTAAAGGTTTCATCTATTTATAAATATATCGATTCCTCTAGGCTACTGGATACTTTTATGTCAAAGGTATATCTTTGGGGTATTTTAGTAATTGTCTTAGAACTGAGTCCTATGTGATCACTAGGATACCTAAATGTCGAAGATGTATAGTAGGAATAGGTTCACTTATTCATGATGTCATCAAGTCCTCTAAGTTATCGACATATTTATAGGTCAAAGGTACATCATAGAGGTATTTTGGTATTTTCTCTAAACTCGAGTCCTTTATGATCACCGGGATACTTATATGTTGAAAGTGCATAAATGGGATAGGTTTGTCTTTATTAGAGTTGTTGAGTCTTTTAGGCTTATCGGGATACTTCAACATCAAAGGTAGACCCTAGGGACATTTTAGTAATATATATTAGAATCAAGTCCTATGTGATCATTGGGATACTTTTATGTCAAGTGTGTAAACTAAGAATAGGTTCGTTTTTCTATAAGGTTATAGAATCTTTTAGGATACTGGGATACTTATATGTTAAAGGTACACCTTAGGGACATTGCATTAATTTATTTTAGAGTCATGTCCATTAGGGTCATCGGAATACTTTTACATAAAATGTTAACCTTAGGGGACATGTTGGTCAAATTGACCAAATTTCGATCCTTAGAGTCATGTTTAGTACGTTTCATCTAAACTGAGTCTTAAGTTATTTATTATTATTACTTAAATAAAATTGGAATTTTTGCAAATCAAGGCAATGCCTCCAATGTTCAAATAGCACGTGAAATTTCTTTCAACATATAAGAAAGGTTCTACTGATTACTTTAATAATGAGATATCCTTTTAAAAAAAATAAAAATCAATATTTTTTGAATTTTGAAAAAATAAAACCTTTTGTCTTCCTCCGGTTCTCCTGCAGGGTACAAAAGGTATTTTGGTTTTTGAAACTTTTTTTATTCCTATGACTCTCCAGCGGGATATGAAAGAGAATGATAAAAACTTTCATGTTCTTTTAATTCTCTGGGAAAGTGCAACAGATTTTTTGATTTTCAAAATATTAAAACTTGATCTTCTCATCCAAAATAATAAAATTGTTTTGTAAAATCTTATTTTTGATATATGGGAATTATAGTTAAATATTGAATATTGAAGAATAAAAATCAAAATTAAATAACACATGGTTAATAAGGTACCGATTATCGGGCATCACGAGAAGATCGATCCTTACTATGATTGTAATTGACTTTTGGACCCTTTCAAGCGATTTTTGGTATGAGTGCAGATCTTATAGTTTGTTTTAAAGGTTTCATAACGTTCGAAATACAAACTTCAATAAGTAACCGATCTCACCTGGCTAAAATAGATTAGTGGCGACTCCAAAATAAATGGTTGCTTCGTAATGACTATTTAAAGTTAAATTGAGTAAGCAATTTACCTTGACAACTTAGTCCCTATACAAGAAAAAAAAATAAGGAAAAGTAATAATGAGATGGTCCCTATAAAAAAAAATAAGGATATATATATATATATATAAGAACAAAGGGTACAATCGCATTTTTTAACTCAAGCTGGTCAAGATTTGTATCTGGGTCATGTTGCGATGAGAGTGATAATGATTATTCTGATGATGATAACTCCAAGGAAAACCAAATGTCACCCTTTGCTTCATGGCTCTTAATGAGCCTAAGGTAACCTCAAACTCTTTAAATTTAAATTCCTATACATTTGATAAATTACAAGATGCATTTGATGATCTTATAGTTAAGTTTGAGAAATTCACTCTAAACACAAGAAGATGATTTCCAATTAAAATCAAAACTTGTTTTAGAGAATGTAGACAAAAATTTGAAAAATGATTTTAATGACTCCAAGCTAAGAATTGACATTTTAGAGCAAGTCAATCTTGATTTGAAAAGAAACATTGAAAACTTGGAACAAGAAAAGAAAATCATATTAGATAAATCTTTTCAAGTTAAAATGGCCAAGTGCTTACATTGCAATTTTCATAGTCATAGTTCATATACTTATCTTATCAAGGAAAGGACACAATTTAAAGTTAGGCAAGTATAGGTTCCTAAGGGGATTGAGTACCAAAAATCAAGTGAAAGTCTATTGTAGGTGTGTTGGAGCAATGAGGAACAAAGTAATGGATTTGAATGTTCTAGACACACAATTAAGTGTGATGGGTAACTTCTAAGCCAAAAACTTAAGTTTTGTTGTTACCTATTCATGATATATATATATATTTAATGCTTTATTGCAAAAAATTTTTACAAAATATTGTTTTGATGCAAAATGATTTTAATAAAAATTCATGTTTTGCATCTTGAGTGATTATGAGTTTAATTGTATATGCATTTGATGTTTTGGTGCTTAATGATGCTATGTTAAATTTATTTATAAAATGATGTTCTAAAGCATAAACTCAAGCATGATTTATGCATAAAAGGTTGATTTTGATAAACTTCATGTTTTGAGTCATTAAGAAGCTCTAATGCTTAACTAAATTGTATGCATATACTTATGGGGAACATTTAGAGCTTACTTATGAGATATGATGTCATGAACATGCATTATTAACTTCTCAAGTCTCTTTAATGCTTTATATTAAATTATTCTTGCATGAGACTTAGGATGTTTGATTATGTTATAAGTTCATGTTTTATGGCTTAAACAAGTTTTGCATACATTGAAAATGCTTTTAAACTTGAGCATATGTAGTTTGCATGAAAATTTCTTATTTTAAGACCTTTAATTGCATATTGCTTTCCTTATGTTTCAAACATTCAATTAATTATATGTGTTTTTAAATGTCTAAAATCAAAGGTTTGCATTAAAATATCAAATCATGGGTTTTGGAATGCCAAATTGCATATTTTTCTAAGCATTTTTTAGAAAATTTAAGGCATGTATTCATACGTAGAGCCTTTTATCAATAGAAAGAACAAAAACCTAGATAGTATCAATAGAATGAACTTTGTATCGATACATCACTATGTGTATTAATACAAAAGCCCTCTATATTAATACAAGTACTATTTTGGTTCTTAAATGCAAAATTGGTCTCTTTAATGGGTTTTTTCACTTGAAATGCCTCATTTTTATCATTCCTAAACATTAAGGAACATCATTTCATAACTCATCACATGTTTAAACATTATATTTGATTCATCGATGAGTGTTTTCACTGCATAACTTGCATCATTAAGTGCTCATATTGCCTCATGATATTCAAAAGTATAAGATCTTCTATGTATCATTATTTTTGTACCTTTAGTGAAAATATATTTTTCTTGTATTACAACAATTGGTGCCATATATTCTTAATGCTTTTCATTCATTAACATTTTGTATCACTAATTTCAAAATATGATTAAGCTTTTACAAAACATGAGCTTATTAAAATATTTTTTTTTTTACAATTAAAATCTTGGTACCTTTAATGCTTATCTTTTGCCAAGATTTTTGTTAAGTTTTGCAAGGTTCATGGAGATAAAGACCTTCTTGAAAGATGAACACTTGCATGACAAAAGAAACCAAATAAAGCATGCAATCTCTTCAAATCAAAGCCAAAATCATCAAGGAATGCTCAAACACTAGGAAATATGATCCTCAAAGTCGTAATAAACGTATCATCAAAGCTTGGTAAGGTTGAGGTAATCACCAAATTAATGCTATTAAATTCTTATTTCTTAGCATTAGGTTTGGTGACATACATGAGTCAATTATATACAATTGGTATTCTTGTATTTTCTTTGAATGAGTCCTTGAACATGTCAAGTGCTCATTCTTATCTTTAAGCATGTCCATTGATTGAATATTTGCTCAAATGATTTTATTGACATATCATGAATGAGTAAATAATTTTCTAACTTATGGAAGTTTTTTGTGTTCTTCTTCAAAAATTTTTTTAACCTTCATATGGCTATTTGAATGCATTGTCGCAACATAGCTCGGATACGAATCCTAAGCAACCTAACATAAAATGGCAATTGTACCCAATGTTCCTCTATATATATATATCTATACATCATTATTCTTTTATCTTTAAGGGCCCATATTATTATCTTTCTTATTTTTCGTGTCTAGGGACTGAGTTATCGAGATAAATCGCTACTCAACTTAACTCTAAATAGTCGTTATGAAACAACAATTTGTTTGGAGTTGCATCGATCTATTTATTAGGTGAAATCGATCACCTATTAGAATTTATGTTTTGTGGGTTATGAAACCCTAAAAACAAAGCCTGAGGTTTATGAAAATACTAGAAATCAAATAAAAAGGTCCAGAATTTGGTTACAATCACAAATAATGATCGATCTTCTCATGATGCCTGAAAATCAATATCTTATTAATCTACGTGTTAACATAAATTTTATTCAATTTTCAATATTTGACGTTTTACTATAATTCCTATCTTTAAAAATAAAATTTTATGAAATTATTCTAAATGAAAAAAATTGGGTTTTTAATATTTTCGAAAATAAAAATATCTTCTGTTTCCCTCTGGAGAACCAGAAGCATATGAAAGCTTTTATCATCCTCAGCTAGAGAGCCAGTGGAATATGAAGGGTTTTAAAAATTAAAATATCTTTTGTACCAGCTAAAGGGCTAGAGGAATATAAAAAGCTTTACTTTCTAAAATTTATGGAAAATCTTGATTTTTATATTTTTTAAAAGGATATCTTATTATTAAGATAATTCGTAGAACCCCTCTCATATGCTTAATAATGCGAACCTTAGGATGAAAACACAAACTAAAACCCGATTGGATGGCATTAGAACCTTAGGATCGTCTTCAAAGTCAAGCAAAGAGAACTTGACCCCAATCAAACCTGCTGATTAGAACCAAAGTTATAACAAT
>JBBYHK010000006.1:1078190-1091693 GCA_038382065.1 Adansonia grandidieri
TTACTTAAATGTACATTTCCTTATTTGTACATTAAGTATTTGTTCATCTGTACATTCAGTTACGGTCATCTGTATATTTACTTATACTTAGTTGTAAATTCAGTTACGATCATATGAACATTTAGTTATGGAGATACATACAATGTTTATGTACATGGACTCTTACATGTTAGATACACAAGTTATTGATATCATCTGAATCAACAATGAGTCATGTGATTACTATAATCAGTTATGGTTAGCTATATATTCCATTGCAGTGATCTGAACATTCAATTATGATGACCTGCACATAGACATATGGCTTTATAGCTTTGTAATTGTGCTGAAGTGAGGGGGCATAAATGTCATTCTAGTAACCATTTATATGGCATGGGGAACCGGCTCACACCATTTTGGAACTAACTCACATTAACAAAGAGTACAATGCACAAAAATATCCCTTTTTTTAATAATAATATATTAAATATATCTATGTTCTCATTATAGAAGTGGAGGGAAACTATACTTTATCTATTATCTATTCTTTCATATTCATATTTCTATATTGGATTGAATAATGAGGTCATATTTTTACTTAATGAAAATGTTATCTATATCATTATTTACGATTTTAAAAATTAAGGGATTATTTTATATACATTATTAATTATCTACATATATTATATATTATTCCTATAAGTATATTATTATTTATAAAATATTCTCCAATATATTATTAATTATTTAAATTGATGTCAAATTATTATTTACATTATAATTAATTAAACTTATGAGGGGAAAGGGTAATTATTTGTAGATTAATTTTTTATAGACACTAATATATTCTTATGACAATATCAATACTATATAATAATATAGGTATATTATTATGTACTCGTAATAATGTCTGTCTTTTAAATTAGTAATTGAAAAATGAGAATTTGGAACAATATTATTAATATATTATATTATCCCATCAGTAATAGATAAATTATTAATATTATGTACTATATTATTATTTATTACTAATATTATCTATATTATTATTTATTACTAATATTATCTATATTATTATTGGCGTAATTGGTAAATTATGCACTAAAAATAGAAAAATATTATGGCTTGCACCTTAGGAAAAAAACTTTGTCCCTCCCACATGAAGAGGGAACTGTCTTCTTGCTTTTTTAGAATCGGGGATTGACTCCATGCTTCAACGAACCAACTCCAACCTTCCAACGGACCCATTCCATTCATTTTTAGAGCTAGCTCCCACATTAGGAAAAAGACAAATCCCTCTTACTTTTTCAAATAACTCCTTATCAACATAAAAAATAAATTACTTTGGAATTTACCTTAAAATTGACATCCTTTCACTCAGTAGAACTGGCTCCACAAAACATCTTGAAACCCAAAATTCTTTCTACAGTAACCTAAAATATTAAAAAAATATTACTGTATTTTAAATTGTTTTTATAGTTAATTTTATTAGGTATAATTTTTTTCTATTTATTGATTAAGTTGCTAGCATTTAACTCGAGACATCAAACTTAGCGCACAACTTAGACAGTAGTATAGATTACAGCTAATTTAGTTTTGAAAGAGGATAATTAACAACTTGAAACATGGATTTATATTCTATCATTTCTAATTTAGTATACAAAATTCCTGTACATCTGATCACTTAATGATATAGAATTTTTCAAAACCATAAACCCTTACAAGGTTTATACCTAATTATTGTTCATGTTAGTCCTATGTACATATTATAAATGCTAATCCCTTTTAAAAATGCTAACAACTCTATCCTTTTTGGTATTCCTCAGATTCGAAATTAAACTGCAAGGTGAGTTTCTATTGATACTTCTTGGAATCAACTTATACAAAAGCCATATGGTTTGTTATCACACAACTAGAATATCTTACTATCATTACATACGTATTTAATGCCTTGCATAGTCACCCGATTCAATGGTGGAATGATTCAGCTAGTTCAAGCTTGTAAATGCTTAACTAAGAATACCTCACAATTATCAACACTGCGATACAATGTACAAACAAGTTAAGCCTAAACCCACCATAAACGTACAAATAAAAAATGAACTAGAATTGATGTTTAAATAAGGGATTAAACAGATACTCCTCATCCGATTGCCAATCCAATTGTATGCATCTCTCCTTGTAGTGCTAAACTGCATCTACAGCAAGATGGTTTCACCCATGTATGAAAGCAGGAAAAAACTTTTGCTATAAGTAAGAACATTATAATGAACGCATTGTTATAATAGTTTATCCTAAACATATAACTTGACATGAGGCTAGTAAAACTTATATATTCATAAAGATTACTAATTGTTTGGGGAATCAAATGTGGTTACTCCTTAAACACGATCTTCTGGAATCAATAATTTATATCTTAGAAGACACCGTATTAATGTAATAGGCAACCCAATGATTGTTTGCACATAGCAGCAAGCATAACTAACAAATATATAAAGTATTAAAAACAAATAAGTTATAATGATTTATATATGTATGCAACTCATTTTAGCTTATATGCATTATCATACATACCAATTGAGCTCCTGTCATTTCAACATTATACGGTTCAATTGTCAGAAAATTAGCAAAATGAGTTCCACAGTATGTGTACTCTTTTGCTTATGATTGTATTAAGTGTGACACCCTACATGCAAAGGTAACTAAATAGTTATATCTATTCACTAAAACAACAAACCTTGAATGAAATTTCTCTATTCTACTAAGCGAATTAATAGGAAAAGACATAATTCATACCGTAAAATGTGAGGTCGGAATAGCTCAACGTAGTTGTGATTTCTCACTAGCATACATTTTCTTTGCATTAATTACTCAAACATACATCTCCATAACTTGAAACATATGTATATAAACAAAAACATTAATCATGAATACATAGAGGTACACATTAATTATAGTTGTAGAACAGAGAAGTTAAACATACCATGTTACTAACCCAATTAAATTTGGCCAATGATAATGTTTTTATCTTTATTACATTCTAACCATGCATTTTATAGAGGGTTTCCCTACAACAAAGACAAATGAAATGGAATGTTAAGTGTCATGGTTTTGTACAATAATTTTTATTATAATCGCATATTTGTACAATAGATATTTTGAACTCACGTCAGAGCTAAGTTTCATCCTATGCATACTCGACCATCGTTATTTCTAGTTTGGTTAATTAGCCAAGTGGCCAACTAACTAAAAATGGTGATAGAAGTTTGGCAACAAGCCAAACTCTCTACGAATTCGTGGAGAAATCCTAATCGATCTGGCTCTTACATCACCACTTTTTTCTTCCTTAACTAGATGCAGTGCTTTTTCCATGAAAATTATGCCGTCTTTAATACTCTAACAATCAATGAAAGAAGGCAAACATTTCCTGCTGAACTACAACAGGTATCGAATAGTCTATACTAACATGAAGGAGAAGCTTCGGTCTCTCTACTGCTGGTTTTATCCTTCTTTTGCATCGCCTGCTTCATAATATTTGCAGCATGAGACATTCCACCATTTCCATGTGCTAATGACACCTCTGCCAATGCCATCATATCGAGGAGATTGTCTTTATTCAATTTTGCAATCTCCTCATTCTGCTTCACAATCTCATCAGTACAGCATGCCACCTAATCCATTGCAAAATAACCTATGATATAAGATATCGAATACCATGAATTAGTTGACATAAGCTTCATTAGCAACGTATTACACAACAACTATACAAAAAATTTATAAACATTCTCGACGACGTTCACTGTTAACAGTAAGCTTATACTTTGTGGGCGAATTAAGCATGAACTGCAAAATCAAACATATTATAGCCTATAGATCTAGCTGCAGAGATTCACTTCCTTTGTTATTTTCATTTCTGGGAGGTTCAATGTCAGTTAGAACCTACAAACATAATTAGAGAATAATAATGACAACATCTGTAATAACTACAAATATTTGATTTGATGCTTTAATGCATAAGTATTTAATTAATGACTAAAAAAAAACAAAAGAACTTTGCCAAATATAACTACAGTAACTTGCCTGAAACCATAGCTCTTAAACTTTTCCTCCAATTGTAGGCATTTTGTGACAGAATGATCATCCCATCTGGTTATTCCGGGCATTGCATGAGGTACGACATGTTCAAATGGGATAACCTTATTTAAATAAAGCATCTACACAAATTTTACTATGTTATATCTCCAATTATACCTTACTACGATAAAGTGATATACTAAAATCAGTCAATCAAAATTTGTGATACATAAAGAAATAGTATGCATCTGGTTATAAAAGTTTTGCATTTTTGTTCAGCATATTTCCTAACAGCACCAACTAGGTGCTTTAATTTAAATCCACCCCACTTGTATGCCTTAATTTGTAGTGGATCAAAAATGGTCTTTGCCAACTTCGTATTAACCTCTACCCTATCACCTGGCACTAAAACAACTTTTATAATATACAGTGCAAATGACCTTTTCCAATCATCTATATCTGTTACACTGCGTAATAAATGCTTAACTTTTTGTAATGAATTAGAAGGCAATACTCTACTGCACCATGCCTTTATCTAATCACTTTCATCTATAGAATCTTCTGTAACTTCTAGCCTACTACAAGAAATATTAAACATTAGACCCACATCAGTATCTCTAATTGAGATTACATGTTTGGAACATCTCAATGCATTATTCAGTGTGCTAAAATGTTAAAACAACCATAAACATAATTAGTGAGGTAAAAAGGTTATTCTCCAACTCAATATCCCCTCAAAACTTATCTGTTTAACTGCATTCTCTTTTTTATCGTCACCTATAATAACTTCTTTAATTAACCTAACAAACCTACTCGAACTGCATCTTATGTGTAATTGACCACCAAGTTGCAATTTTCTATGGTATCATATTAGGTACATATGGCAATTAATATTCCATTAAACCATATGCTATAAGGAAAAACAATTTTACTTCTGCAACTTTCGTTTTCTTTTCTACACTCTTACGATGACTTTAATCTTTGTGTAACTTTGTTTTTTGTTAAACTTGTAAATATTGTACTATTATAAATTTGAACACACACATATATATGTATATATATTTAATATATACAAAAATAACAGCTAGTAAATTCATTTTATGTATATCCCTATACTCACCATAATCTTAAATATGCAATCAATCCAAGATATGTAGACAACTAACCAATCCCAAATCCGACAAACAAGGAATAAATACACTTACGTTTCTTCCAATTTGGCTTATTCTTATTACTAACAAATTAGAGGAGGAAGAGATTAATATTCGCCAACTAGTGCATGTACAAGCATTTAGGAATGTACATATAACTATAAAATTTACTGTACAAATGACTATAATTGAAAGCACACAGCAATCAAATACTCCTTAAATAATTCTAAGCTCCTATACAGGACAATGTCTCATGAAAATTCTGTAATCACTTGAACATAATATATGTATAAACTATGTATGAATAACAACAACGGGATGTACGTTCCATAAACAGAATGTACATATCAGTATAACTGAATGTATGACTCACAACACATAACGTACATTTCACTCTAACTAAATATACATTTCACAATAACTCAATGTACGTTGCAACTTAAGAATCCAACAAGACATTTTCCAAAATACTTGTGAAATTTGATAATATGTTATACAAAACATCACCAATAGACCATCTCACAATCAAATAACATCGACAACATCCTTTCAAACTAAAAATAGTCCGCCATCTATACATAGCTATTGTCAAAATCGTAATACCAATTAAGTAGCAAATAATAGTACTTTCTATACTAAAACTTATTCCTTAGATCTTTGTACATTAATTAATCTTGCATGCTAGTTCTAATAAATATAGCTACTACGTTATATGTAATCGTTGCTAAAGGCGTCATAGCAATCAAAGGCAGACTTCAATAGGAATTGTGTTTGACAACCACAATTTTGAGACGGACAGTAGCACTACCTCTTAACACCTTCACTACAATACATAATCATTGCATATAATGCAAACTACAATTCATTAAACTTAAACATTAAATGCTCACTTATAACATTCTAAACTATGAATCATTAAACTCAAACATTAAATGCTCATACATTATTGTTTCCAAGTTTCATAACTATAAATAAATTTCAAAAATAATTCATATGTACTATTTTACCTATTTACCACTATCGATCACCACAACATACCCCTAAACACATAATGAACATCTATAAATTCATTTTTCAATTTCTTTTACCCAATACGCATAAACATATCAAGAATTTTTTATTTTTTTGCAGTTTCTTTAACCTAATACACATAAACATATCAATTGCCTTCAATTATTTTTCCCCTTTTCAATGTTTTCTTCAACCCAATACATATTAACATCTATACTGACAGTTTTATCAATATAATTAGGCAATAAAAACATCTAACACCTCCAATTACAAATTCCCTTTTTAAAACTTAATGAAAACTCAATATGCCTATCAAGAGAACAATAATTTGCATGTGATAATTTAATTTTACATTGAAAAGTATCAACATCTTCCTTCGAAAATCGCGTTCTTTGGATTTATGGAATATGAAACGCCAAAATCCATACTAACAAAGCACACGGTGATGACCAGCAAATAAAGGAAAAAAGGGATGAAAAACTATGTGGGTATTTCAGGTAACTAATAGGGAATGGATTTGAACAACCGAAGAAGAGGAAGATGAAAATGAGCGAGTTCTTTCACGTTAGGGTTGGAACTTGGTCAAGGAGGGAAAATCAAGATTATGAAGAGTTGGTTCTTTCAAGGTTGGATTATAACTGGATATGGGAGGGAAATTTTTTGATTATGATAAAGGAATCGATTCTTTGAAGGGCAGAAACAGAAACTAACTAATGGGAGGGAAAAATAAGGGATGAAAAGGGGTTTCCGTTAAGAGTAAATAAGTAATTTTAATTTTTTTATTATTATTTTCAATATTTGCTATTTTTATTTAATTATTATCAGCTGTTTCAATTTTTTTTCCTTAATTTTCGATTTTTTGAGTTTTTTTTGAAATTTTCCAAAAAATAAAATACGCGATCTTTTGTCGTCGTCGTTGTTGACTTCTTGTTGAGCGTGTTTTTCATTCAACACGACTCCACTGAAAAGGCATATCTGCCTATCCTTTCTCAACACGTTTTAAACTCAAGCTTTCTCTCGTGCCCATCACGTGCCAATGTCCTAAAAGTCGTAAAAAGCAAGACGGGTGAAAAAAACAAATCAATGCACAAACTAAAAAAAAAAAGGGGTAAGACCATGTTTATTTGTCTGTAGGGAGAGGGGAAAGAAAGAGAGAGAGAGAGAGAGAGAGAGAGAGAGAGAGGGAGAGCAAAGAAAGGCCCAAAAGAAAATATGGGTAAGATAGTGGAGAAGAAGAAGAAGAAGAAAGGAAGACCTTCTCTTTTAGATCTTCAAAAACGCAACCTTAAAGAACTGCAGCAAAATCAACAGAACACCAAAAGAAATGTTTCTGCCCCCCAAGTTACTCTTAATTACGACTCTGCCACTGCTACTCCTCTCCGTCGATCCTCCCGCCGGAATCCCAATAATTCGTCGGCGGATAACGATGACGATGACGACCAAGAAGAAGAGGAGGAAGAAGAATTGGCCGGAAAAAAACGACGCGAGAAGAAGTTGAAGCTGGTTCTCAAGTTGCCTTCCTCCCAGCAAAAATCGCCGGTTAATTCGGAATCTCGGGGCTCCGATTCGAATCTCGAGGACAGTAACGCGGGTTCCAGTCACAAGAAGAGGAAAATCAATTCAATCGGGGATGGATCTGGATTTGCTGGTTCCAAAAAGGTTTAGAAATTTTGAGTTTTGTTTTTGGGAAAAATTAAAACGAAACAAAGTTTCTAACTTCAGGGGTTTTTTGCATTTTAGTTTTGGGTATTTTAACGGATTTTTGAAAAAAAAAAGCGCCAATTTTGTTTTTCTTTACGGAATTGAAGATTCTTTGAATTTCGGGCCGGAGAGTTGGCGGGGTTTTTCTACAATTTTGAGTATTTTGGGGGGGGGCGGGGGGGGTTGACTTGGTCCCGGTTTTTTCTTTTTTTTTTTTGGAATTTCTGTTTTTGAAATTTTGATGATTCCCTTTTTTATTTTATTTTATTTTTTAAATAAAAGAAAAAGGTTTTGAATTTATTTATTTTGTTAATTGGGCTTTTTAGTTACTCACTTACAGAGAATAATAATAATAATAATAATAATAATAATAATGATTTTGACTGTGAGAGTTGATTAAAAGTTTAATTTTGTCCTTTCTTTTTTTGGTTCTTGTAATTTGTTTTCACAGTTATTGTACCTTTATTTTGCCTTTTTTGGGACTTGAAAGTTTGAATGCTATGCTAACACTTCAGGAAATAAAGCTTGTTGCTTGTTCTTTTACTAATTATATTATTATTTTTTCATTTTTGTGATTTATTCTCAGGAAGAGAAGTCTGTTTCTGGTGCAAACCCCACAAGTAACAGCCAAGGTTTACTTATGATCCAATACCCATTTGCTTAGAAGGCAGTTTTTTTTTTTAAGGGAATTTTAAGTTTTTAATTTATTTAATATGAATCATTGTCAATATGTCAACATGTGTAGGTGGTCAATTGGATTCGGGACCCTCAACTGCTTTACCAGACAAAAAGCTGCTGCTATTCATCCTAGACAGGCTTCAAAAGTATTTCAATAAGCTCCCATGATATTTGGTTTGATTTCTTCCGTGTAGCTTTTTGTAGACCAGTTCTCTCAGTTCTGCTGCTTTTGAAATTAAATAATTTCAGGAAGGACACTTATGGCGTATTTTCGGAGCCAGTGGACCCTAAAGAGGTATGATCTGCAAATATAATTGTTGTTATTAAACTTTGTTTTTCTTATCTGGTTTTGTTTTTATGCAGCTGCCAGACTACCATGAAGTTATTGAGCATCCGATGGATTTTGGAACTATTAGGAAAAAACTTGCTGCTAGTGCTTATGCCAACTTAGAACAGTTTGAGGTTGGTTTACATTTTTGTCATTTTATCTTTTGCCTCCTATCTTCAATCATTTTCCATTATTCTAACATTTTGCCGGTTATGTTCTCTTCTGCTTAGCTGGATTCCTATGTTTCTTGTTTAATTCTGTTAAAATCACCTAGAGGTGATTCTGCACTGGCTTTTTTGAGTTTAGACTTGGTAGATAGGGCAGTTAGAAAGTACGGTGTTACGTCTATCTCTCTATTCTGCTTTCTTTATGTTTCCTGATTTCATAATAGTAGTTATTCCTATAACTTTGAGATCTTGTTAATTGTCAGGTCATGGATGTTGATCTCAACTAATAAGTAATTTTACAATTGAAACATTGCAAAAATGAGTGTCTTGGCTCATTAAATTGCATTATATTGTTACTTTATGATTCTATATAAAAGCCAACATGCATTCTACTTGGATTGCATTCATGGACACACATATGGATTTCCTGTGCTTGCTAGGAACAATGGTCCCAGCCACTAGCCAAAGTGCTATGTTGGCCTTGAATCCTGCCTTTGCATCCTGCTGGATTCATTGATTCAAAATTTATAAAGCAATTAGCATAACAATGCAACTTGCATAACAACTGGGCTTAACGTGAATCCTGTTTTATATCTATGATAAATATGTGGTTTGAAGCATAGTTTTAGCCTCTTTTCCCTATTCTGCCAATATATTTCTTTGTCTCTCTGCCTCGTGGCTATTATTTGTTCAGTTGGCTTCATTGGTGATAGACGCATTTTAGCCTGCTGTAAGATTTTCATTGCCATATGTGATTTCAGTTGCTGTGTCTCTATTTTTGATGATGTCGATATGTATTAGATCTCCATTTAGGAGTAAAGGTCTTCAAAGTGATCCAACTTCAAAGAATCCTTTTGATGGTCGATGGAGTTATTGTGGAATGAACTAGAATTTAGGTGCAGCAAACAAAATTCTGTTATTGCTGTGTTTTTTAAATCACTTGATACTATTTGAGATCAAACCTTGCATTTAATGTGTATGCTACATTGTTCACCTCCTTTTGGTGATAAAGAAGTGTGCTTATATGAATCCAAGAAACTTATGGGGGTTTTGTTGTTGTTAGTAGCCATTTTCTTAAACTTGTCAGCTCCACTTTTGGTATCATTTCTTTGTTCTCTGAATAGATGCAATGTGTGCAGTGGGACAAAGGAAAAGGATGAAGGGCTGAACATGTTTTTATTTAGTTTTTGCTTTGATGGCCATCTGATGATGGTGATTTTTGCTGTGATGTTTAGAGATTATTTACAAAGCTTGGTCAGCTGAGGGGAAAAAATGAAAAATGTCCTGCAGATATTCAACCTGTTTCATCGTATCAAATGAAACTGTTGTTGAAGCAAATTTAAGACCTTAATTTCCTTATATTTGAGATTTAAAACTTAACTTTTTCTGTATTCTGGATGAAGAGATGATGCACTTAAGTTATTCTCTTCTCATCTCAAATTGTTGAAAAATTTTAATGGTGTAATCTGGTTGATAAGCCATCCCTGATTGATGCTTTGATTTGTTTCTACAAGAAATTAAAACTTTGGCATATTTGAATAGATGTTTCCTTTTGTTATCTTGCAGAAAGATGTTTTCCTTGTATGTTCAAATGCAATGCAGTATAATGCACCCGATACTATATATTTTCGACAGGTATGGTCAGGTACCAACTGCTTATATAAATTGGAGGTTAACTTTATGTTTTGTCTGAAAACTTAATTTGTTATCAGGCACGATCCATCCAAGAGCTAGCCAAAAAGAACTTTGATAATTTACGGCAAGATAGTGACGATGATGAAGCAGAACCAAAGGTGATAAGGAGAGGAAGACCCCCAAACAAAATTTTCAAGAAGCCACAAGGCAGGCCTTCCTTGGAGCGTGCTGCTTCAGAATTTTCCGCAGATGCCACCCTTGCTACTGGGGCAGAGAACACCATTTGGTCCAATCATGATATGAGGAAAGGACCTCTTGCTTCTGACAAGTCTAATTTTGCAGATTCATCCGCAAAATATTATGGTTCCCGCAATGATGTTTATACAGGCTCGTTTACTGAAAACAGATCTGAAAGAAGTGATGAAGGTACAGGTCAAACACTCTTAGAACTTTCTCCTTTCAGGTTGCTCCCCTTATGGTCCTCTTTAGTTCTCAGCTTTCTTATAGGTCCCATGTTTTATGAGAAGCCACTGAAGCTTTTTGCTTTTCTTGCAGTTTCTGTGTATATAATGAAGCATGGAAAAAGGCTTTGTGTACCGGATGAGAATAGACGTAACACTTATTATCTATTTCATTCATCAGCTGCTGCACGAGAGCCATCTGTGTTGGCTACTTTTGATGGAGAGAGGAAGCAGCTACTGACTGTACGTATCATATAGATCTATGATGATCTTTTAATTCTATTGAGGAGAATGTCGAAGCTCCTTGCTGCAATAAGTTATGTCCACAGTTTGAAACTCTAATGATGAAATAACTTTAAAGTATGTCTGGGCCATATAATTTCAGAATTGCATGGTAATACAGTATGTTACTTATTCTTTTCCCTAGGTGGCAAAAATGTGTGTTTTTGTTTGTTTGTTAGGGTCTGAGGAAAGCATAAACAGTATAAAAGAAAGAGGAAAAGCAATGGACTATTTACTTGGCACTTTTCAAGTACATCAAATCTCCCTCTGGGGATTTGGCGATTGTATTTACACTGTTCATAGCTTCCCATAGCATGTGCTGCTCTATCCTTTCTGGTGGACTAGCTGGTGCGGGGACATCTTAGGTTTGGCCTGACTTTGTTTAACATCTTTCTCTTCATGTGAAGCAGGTGGGAGTTTACTTAGAGCATGGTTACACACGAAGTCTAGCTCGATTTGCTGCAAACCTTGGTCCTGTTGCCTGGAAAATTGCTTCGAAGAAGATAGAAAAGTGTTTACCGGCTGGAGTAAATTTTGGTCCTGGATGGGTTGGGGAAAATGATATCCCAGTGCAGAAACCTTTTCTACTACCTTCACTCTCTCTTCCAATAGGCCAGCAGACATCATCATTGCTCTCTGCTGTTCGTCAAGATTCATATTCTGCTACCGCATCTTGTGCCTTGGCAACCAGACAAGATAAGCAATCTGACAGGCCTGAAGCAGATAATTTGTCTGAGAAGCATGTTTCTTCAGTTCAATCCATCTCAGGAGTCCATTTTAGTAAGCCTATACCTGCCTCTGGCACTAATTCATCCCTTTTGGCTGCTAAAAGATCTCTTGAAGTAAGGAGTGAAAAGACGGAAGCCTGTGAGAGATCTTCCAATGGAGGTTTTAACACGACAGACATTATTGCAGGAGCAATCAGGCCGAGGCCTCCCTTCCCAATTCATATAAGTCCTCAAATTCATCCTGGCATGAATGGATATAATGGTGCTTATGGGTTTAACCTCGCATCTCAGATGGCGAAACTAACTGGTGCCACCAGGCAGCCTGGGTGCAGTTTCCAATCATCTCAGAGACTTGACACCGTCTCGAGGACTGCAACTAACTTTGTGCATCCAGCAACTGCAAACTTAAATGACCCAAAAGTTTCGGAAAATTTATGTACAAAGAATCCCAGCTGTCCCTTACCAAATTCAGGGCGTGAGACAGTGGCAACCCCAAGATCAGGGATTCATCTACAGCCATCGTGGCAAGAATTATCACCACATCAGAAACCGGACTCTAAGTTGTCACCACAACAAAAACCAGAGTCGAGGTTGTCACCACAACAGAAACCAGATTCAGTTCCACCTGACCTGAATATCAGATTTCAGTCACCTGTGTCTCCCAGTTCTAGTCGAGCTGATTCAGCTCAGCCAGATTTGGCATTGCAGCTCTGAGCATAATTGATGTTATTAATATATATTTTTTTCTCTTTCAATTAAGTTAACCATAGAATGGTGAGTTTCAGAATTAATGCTCCTGGTGAGGTGACAAAGCAGGTCCAGTTGAATAGGAGCTGGTGAAGCTACAGTGAACTAGTATTGTAGACGAATAGGTTAATCTTTGTACAGGTCAGTGTATCCTAATTCTTAGGCCCAGAAGCAAAATGGTTTCATTTGTAACATTGGAAGCCATGATGTAGCCTTAATTCATTTCTAGATGAAGATGTGTACTTTATATTTAAATTTTTTATGAAGTTTCATAAAGTGGTAGGAAAATTAAAACTTCGTGTAATTTCATGGAGTAATTCTTTGATATGAAATATGTAGTTTAGCCATTGGCGAATGTTTCTGAAACTCCATATTATTCGTTTCTAGGCCGAAGGAGGAGTTAAATTTAGGACCGAAAATAAACTCCTGGAACTGTTTCTTTGAGAGAAGTTAATGTCCTTTTAGGCTATGGATGTAGGAACATGCTTGAAACTTGGGCAAGTCCGGACCCAAGAATTGTAAGAACAAAAATATGAGCTTTGCCTCAAAATTGTTTTTTTT
>JBBYHK010000006.1:1105747-1117735 GCA_038382065.1 Adansonia grandidieri
GGGTATGCCTTGGTATGTATTAGCCACGGCTGGGAACGCACCAAATTTATATCTAAGAATGTGTACGGCTTGTCCAAATTTAACTTTGAAACTTAAAATTTTTATGCCCTAGACCGTATTTCCCTTCTTTTTCCCTTATCAACCTCCCCTTCTTATTATTAGCTTGCCCTTTTCAAATTTTGTGCTCTAAACTATATTCCTCCTGAATGGATAACAGCATTAACTAAACTATTGCTGCATTGATTAATAAGAAGCCACTATTCAACAAGAGCTAATATCTCTCCTCTCTTCTCAGCCTCAACCCCAAAATGTATTTAACAAGTAGAGTCACATTAAACAATTTAAACTCTTATTGTGTTTCATCTAATGTTGAATTTGTATTGTTTTATTATATGAAATTTTAGTTTTCTTTTACATATATATAAAATATCTTTTATAATATTAACGGGACCATACCCTACATTTTTAAAATATTGTCGTACTCTATGCTCATATCCATATTGAGTATCGATATCATATTGATATTCATGTAATGTTGATTCTAATAAAATATCATTTTTTGTTCTTTTTTATTATAATCTATCTTGTTACCATCATTTCACTTGAATTTGAATATATATTCGTCGATTGATTATAATCTCAAATCTTACTATTATCATTATTTTTTTTTTTTCACTAGAGTCCATTTAAATGGAGAAAGCGCCAAAAGATTTGGCGTCTCCGTTTTGTTGGCAACTCCAATGATTCTGTCGGAAAAAAATGTCACGTGGGTATTTCGATAATTAATTTAATTTATAATCGTTCTTCGTTCAAAAAGCCAATATTGCGACCGATGAAGAAACTATTTGCAGAACCAGGATAGATCATAGAAATCTTTGGAAGCCTTGCACATTGCCGTCGGGAGGGATCGCTTTGCATAACCGGATTAAAAATGGCATGTAAAAGCAAACTGAGAAAATGCAGCATGTCATCCATTACAATGGAAACTATAACGTATAGCCCATGGTTGGATCAGGCAGTTGCCGACTGCACAAATTATAATGCTCTTTAAATATGTAAAGTTAGACAACAATTATCTTAAAACCTTACAACATAAGCGAATGACAGTTTTCCTAGTTTTTTCCCCTCACTTCTTGCTTTTTCTTTCTCGTATTTGCGATTCTTTGATTACGGTAAACAAAAGAAAGGGGAAAATTCTTTATGATTCTTTGTTGCTTTGTTACGATTACTTTTTTTTTTTTTTTTTCACTGACGTATTTTGATTCGCTATGCGCTTTCCAACAAATCTCTGGGGTTCAAAGCTCCCCAGCTGGAGTTTGAGAGTCAAAGAATCATCACGTCTTGGAAAATGGCTAGAGGTGTTATCTAACTATCGGGAGATACAGAGATATGGAGTTCAACCATCAGATCCTTCAGTGTTCCCTCCCATTCTCAAAGCATGCCTAAACCGTTCCTCAATGTACGGAAAATCCATTCATACGTGTTTGATCAAACAAGGTTATGAATCATTTGATTCCATTGGGAATTCCATTGTGGACTTTTACGTGAAATGTGGAGACTTGAAATCAGCTTTGCGTGCTTTTGATTGCTTGCAAAACAGAGATTCAGTTTCTTGGAATATTATTATTTATGGGCACCTTGATCAAGGTGATGTAGAAGAAGGTCTACAGTGGTTTAATAAGGCTAGATTAGCTAGGTTTGCACCAAATGCTTCCACATTGGTTCTTGTAATTCAGGTATGCCGCAGTCTTGGAGCTTACCCTGAAGGATTTGAAGTTCATGGGTACTTGATTAGGAGTGGATTATGTGCCATGGATTCCATTCAGAACTCCCTGTTAGGCATGTATGCGTATATAGATTTGGCGAGCGCCCGAAAGCTTTTTGATGAAATGTGTCATAAAGATGTGATCTCTTGGAGTGTGATGATTGAGGGTTATGTGCGAAGTGAGGAAGCAGATATTGCCTTGAAGTTTTTTCGGGAAATGGTGTCTGAGGATGGGATACAACCAGATGGCATAGCTGCTGCCAGTGTTCTAAAGGCCTGCGGAAGATTAAAAGACATTCATGTTGGAAAGTTGGTCCATGGAGCAGTGATCAAAAGAGGAGACTACGCTGAGTTGTTTATAGGGAACGCCTTAATTGATATGTATTCAAAGTGTAAGGATGTTGATTCTGCCTTTCAAGTTTACTGTGAGATGTCTCAAAAGAACAATGTTTCATGGAATTCTATTTTATCTGGATTTGTCCTCAATGGGAAGTACTCAGAAGCTTTAGCGTTGTTTAATTTGATGTGGGAGCAAGGAGTCGAGGTAGATGAGGTTACTATGGTGAAATTTCTTCAAATATGCAAATATTTTCTGCTTCCATCCCAGTGCAAGTCTGTTCACTGTCTAATAATCCGGCGGGGGTACCAATTTAATGAATTGGTTATAAATTCTTTAATTGATGCTTATTCAGAATGTAATCTTGTTGATCTTGCATGGAAACTTTTTGATAGCTTGAAGGCAAGGGATGTGGTGACATGGAGCACGATGATAGCCGGCTTAGCTCACTGTGGCAAGCTTGATGAGGCAGTCAGGGTCTTCTGTGAGATGAGCAAAACGCAAGAGAAGCCCACTGTTATTACCATCATAAATCTTCTTGAAGCATGTTCTCTTTCAGCTGAACTTGGAAGGTCAAAATGTGCCCATGTAGTTGCAATCAGAAGAGAAATGGGAGACGAGGTAGCTGTTGCAACTGCAATTGTTGACATGTATGCAAAATGTGGCGCCATTGATACCTCCAGGAAGGTCTTCGATCAAATGCGACAGAAAAATGTGGTGTCATGGAGTGCCATGGTAGCTGCATATGGCATGAATGGTCTTGCTACAGAGGCATTAGCATTGCTCCCGGAAATGAAATTGCAGGGTCTGAAGCCGAACTTTGTGACGACCCTCTCAGCACTATCTGCATGTAGTCATGGAGGGCTAATAGAAGAAGGGCTTACTTTTTTAAAATCAATGGTCCACGAATATGGGATAGTGCCTGGGTTGGAACATTATTCATGCGTGATTGACATGTTGGGTCGGGCAGGAATGGTTGATATTGCGATGGGATTGATAAACCAGATCCCTTGTGGTCTTGAGGCTGGTGCTAGTGCTTGGGGAGCTCTTTTGAGTGCCTGTAGAAGCTATGGAAATAGTGAGCTAGGGGCAGGAGCACTGTCTCATATTCTTGAGCTGGAGCCCATGAACTCAGCTGGATATTTGCTTGGGTCAAGCATGTATGCTGCTGAAGGTTTTTGGGAGACTGCAAGGAGGATGAGGCGGTTGGTGAAAGAGAGAGGGGTGAGGGTATCAGCTGGTTACAGCGTGGTTCATGTTGGAAACAGGGCGTGCAGATTTGTTGCAGGGGATTGCTCCTCCAACCCTCGGGCTCAAGGGATTAACATCATGGTCCAGCAGTTGCATAGTTGCATGGCTATTGACGGAAGGGATTCACTTGGGTTGGGTGTCACTGAATGCTGAGTGAAGTATATTATTATTTGGATCTTTGAATTTTGTAGACTAAGGAAAGGAACATAATAAATTTGATTATTATTGATCTGATTGAAAACAAAAATCATAATAAATGGAATCCGCTAAATGCACTCGAATTAAAATTCTAATTCTATCCAACTCTATAGGACAAATGTAGCATATGGAAGACAATTACATGCAAGTTGAAAAATTAAATCAAATATTTTATTTATATTTATATACATATATATTTAAATCAAATATATTTGTAATCCTTTGGGATAGTAATATCAGTTTTTATTTTATATTTTTATATAAAAATAAAATTAAAAACATTATATTATGCTTTAGATATTACCCGATATATAATAATAATAATAATAATAATAATAATAATAATATGATTATCAACCTTTCCATATATTGTTGCGGTCGAAAAAGATTTTAAAGTATCGAAAATTTCCCAGGTCAAAACCCCAAGTCTCCCAACGTTCTCCAATTTCACACGGAATGCGGGCCGTGCCCCTAGAACCCTAATACCCTCTCCTCCCACAATCTGAACAGAGCCGGAATGGCACCTCGTCCGAAAACGATGTCTGCCCGCCCTCCCATTTACCGAAAGCGCCTCATCTCCGATTGTGCCAAGGCCAAAACTCCAACGTCGTTGAGTCCCTCTCCCCTGAAAAAGACCCGTGACCTCCCCAACTTAACCGAATGCCAAGCCTGTGGATCCCGAAGCGACAACTCCAACAGCAAAAACCGAATTCAAACGCTTTACAGCGAGTGGCGTATCGTTCTTCTCTGCCCAAGATGTTACCATCGCGTTGACTCATCCCAAATCTGCTCTTATTGTTTCAAAGAAGCCTCCGACGATTGCTTTTCTTGTGGCCAATGTAAGCGTTCCCTTCACAAAACTTGTTTTTTAGATTACAAATCTGTTCCACCGTGGTCGTACTCTGTTTGTGGTTCCGAATTTACTGTTTGCATCGATTGTTGGGTACCCGAACAGATTGCCCGCAAGAGGGGGATTTTGAGGCGAAATAGAAATGCTAAGAATTCCAGAGTTTCGGAAGTTGCAAATTGTGGGGCGGCTAAGGTGTTGGAAGACGTAGTGAAAGATGCGAATTGTGCAATGGAAAAGAAGGTTGAGGCGGCGGTTAAGGCAAGGGAAATGGCGGTTAAGAAAGTGGTTGTGGCTAAGCAGGCGGTGGAATTGGCGAACAGTGCATTGGAAGAGTGTGATGATGCTGAATTGGCATTTCGGTTGCATAGGGCAATGAATAGTTCACCCAGGATTTCAAAAAATAGAAATTTGTGTGATAAAAATGGCTTAGATACTTTTAATGCTGGTAGTAGCAGGGCTTTCAGTTGTCTGAAACCAGCAGACATAGTTTATGCAAGGCGTAGAAAGAAACCAGCCGAGATAGAACCAATGGAGATAGTTTATGCCCGGCGTAGAGAGGAACCAGCCGAGATAGTTTATGCTCGGCATAGAAATAAAGCGAGTGAAATACTTTATGCGCAGCATAGAAATAAACCTAATGAGATGGTTTATGTACGGCGTGGAAAGAAACCATATAAATTAGTTTATAAACGGCGTAGAAAGCACAGTGAAAGCAAGGAAAAATCTGGTGTTGAAATAGGAATGAAGGAGGGAGAAGAGAGATGTTATAATTTGTTGTCAAACTCAAGTGGATTTGATGGTAGCATGAACTCTGAGTCCAAACCTTGTAATTACCAAGATGACTCAATTGTCTTTAATAATACTCCGTCTGACGGGAAACTTGTGCAATATTTGTTAACATACAGTAGGAAGAAATCAAACTGGAAGGAAACTCCAAATGGCAAAAGCAAATTCCTTTATGAAGGATGTAATTTTGAAGGTCAGACTACATCTACTCAATTGCCAGAACCTTTAATGATTTCGACCAGTACACTCCAATCTTCTGCTTTTCCTCATCGAGCTACAGCTGATGTAAATGAAGACCACTCCTAGACTGAAAAAGGTAATAAAAAGTTCAGCGGTCTTGCTGTACTTTTTATTAACTAATTTTGTTCTTTCTTTTTGCTTGGCAAATATTCTCAATTGTGATGGAAATTTTGTATAGTTGCCTGCCCTGTCTTCTCATTTTTACGTTGTCCTTATTCATCACAGCATTGTTTTCCTTGTGTTGGATTGTGGATTATTTTTCTGGGTCTCTTCGATGCTTTAGTATTCTGAGCACTGCTTGGTTCCCTTTGGTTATCATAATTGCGCCAGTGGAGGAGAAGTGCTGCTGAAGTTGGTCATTTAACGTTTGGATCTTTCTGGTTGCAATTTAAAGTCTTCCGGTCATGGGAATATCCACATATTCGATGGTAAGTGCATATTGTTTGTGTCTCTTTCCTGTGATTTGGAGTTGTAATTGCCCCTAATCTTGTTAGTTGTGTTCATTTGGCAGTTTCAAGAAAGGCAAAAAAGGGGGAAAAAAAGTGGGGATCCTCATTGAAAGTGTGAATTTTGTAACAAGAAATGATGTGTATCAAGAGCTCTAACCTCTAAGTCCCTTATGTCTAAATAAGAGTTTTTGCCAGCCTTTGAAATTTTTGCAGGAACACAATTAAATGTTGACTGGATGAAATTTTTTTTTTAATTAAGTCATAGATTTTGTTCATAACCTATTTTTAAATTTTTAATACATTTGGCAAAACATTCCTTTGTATGGCAAAAAGATTCCCTTATATTTTTTTCTTTGCATAGTAACTCTACCAGTGGTGAACCTTGGATAATTGACAAGCTAAATTGAATCAAATACCTTACATGGTTATAGCCATTAGAAGGTGATTTACTCGTTGCAAAACGCACTTGATAAAAATCTGTCTTTGACTATTGTCCTTTGAAGAGCGAAGACTAATGGACTCGCTGTAAAACGTGTAAGTATGTTTACTTTCTGAACACGTCTGTAAAGTGCTTAAATGTGAGGTTTGCCTCTTTTATCGTCTAATGGCTTTTCAAAATTTGCAACTTTTGTAGTTTTTTGCCGGTGCTTAATAAGAAGCCATTTGTTGCAAGGTGTGTGATCCTGGCTAACAAGCAAAAAAGCAAGGTTCACTTCTGTGTTGACATCATGCAAAATTGCTAAACGGAAGTATTTTATCTGGATCATCTCTTGAAGAACCTTGGTTAGGTAAGATTATGACGTGGTATTGGCCCTTTTCGGTTCGTCTTGACCAAAACTATTTTGGTCATGTTAGACAATTCTTCACATTTATATTAGATTAAGCTTCTTGGAAATCTACTAGAGAATGTTTCAATATCAACGTCATTATATTGTCTTGAGCTATTGTTCCATTGGATGTGATAGAGATAATCGCATTTGTTCTGATGTAAAACCTATTCTCAATATCAACAGTGATATGCATAGCTTGCATTCCAAGATGCGTTGTTGGGTGTGCAGCTGCACAAAACTGGAGGCCTAGATCCATACATAGTAAATATATGTATACAATAGTAATTGTCTATGGAGATGGCAGTAGAATGTGCTCATTTTAGTAGGTTGCCTTGACATTGCTTCCTATTATTTTTGAATGGGCAAGATCGTCATTGCGTTCTCTTCATTTTGCATGGTTTATTTGTTTTGTACATAACTAGATTTTTTAATTAATTAATAAATTATAAGTTAATTTATTAATCACTATAATTTTTCAAGTATAAATATAATTTCATTTATATATTATAAAGTTTATGTCTACAAGAAATATAATTTTTTTATACTTAATCAATAAGTTATATAAATTTTTAAAATTATAATTTTAAATTTACTACATTTGTTACCATTTATTTATTTTTATGTTGTATATCATTTACTGTTATTTTTTTCATAATATTTTTTAGTCATGTATTCTAAATTATTTATTACTATGTTCTGAAGTGTTTATTACTATGTTATCAATCTGTTACTACTATTGTTATCATTTATTACTATGTTATGCATCATTTTCTATTATTTTATAGTTATTATTGTTAAAATGATTGAATTTATTAATATATTTTCAATCATTTACTAAGTGTCTAACTTTTTGTACTAATTGTTTTATTTTATAAAGTCTGCAATACCTAAAAGCACGAAAATTGAAAATTAATTATAACTTAACATGTTAACTTATTATATAAGATTTTTAATCTAAAAACATGCCATTTGATGATTTAGTTATGAATTAACCTAATAAATAAAATAATCGAGTGTAATTATACTTTGGTATTGTAAAGGTATTATAAAGATGTTATGTTATCAATAATTTATTGCTATACTATGAATAGTTTACTATTGTATCATATTTACTGCAATTCGTTAATTTCTAGTATATCAATAATAATTTATACTACTATTTATCAGTCACTATTATTTTATTTAGGTCAAATTATACGGTTAGTCTTTGTCTATAGTCAACTAGCGGATTAACCCCTGTCTCTTAATTTGACATAGTCAACTCTTACATTAATTTTTGAATGATTCAAGTCCAATGGATAGCACTGTTAATTTTTGTTGACGTGGCCTTTGACGATAGGATATAACTAAGAAGTTATATAATATAGCAATTTAGATCAAAGATAATCAACAGAAGAGAAACAGACTAGAGGGTATGTGCTAAAGTGTTTGTTCGTTTATTCGTAGCAAGGTTGTTTCAGAAGTACCCTTAAACTTGTTTTAGCGTTTTATTAATTTCACACCAACACCTTAACCTGTGGAGCTAATTTGGCAAGAACAATAATCTTGTACTTTAAAGAGGCGAAGGCATACCAGTATGAGGAAGAGTTGAATGTTAAGGATGGGTTATTCAACTGGGTCCTCAAATTCGAGTGTCAGATTATGAAGAAAAGTGAAGGGGAAAGGTGTTGGTGGCAACTAACTGATGTCAATCAAACTTCGAATCATGATTTGTGGCTCTTAACAGCGACTAGGAATCCTCTATGGCTTGTGCCTTCTATCTCTTGAATTTCTCAAGTACTTATTTATTTTCTTTTTCCAATACTTTTTATATAATTGAGACGCTAAATCTTTTTTCTTTTCTTTTTATATTTTTTTTGAACGATACATGGGTATTTCATGTGGCAAGTGACTTGAAATGATTAGATTATGTGGCAGCGTCAATCTAGGTGCAGGAACATCAGCAACCGTTAACTTTCCAACTATTGAGTGACACAAATTTATAACATCAGTGATCAAATAATTAATTTTTTTTATAGTTAGATGATTAAAAAAACCAACTCATATATTTATTGAAAAAAATAATTTAAAATTTAATTTAAAAGATTTATCTAGATAAAAAAATTAAATTCTTATAATGTTGAGATTTAAATTCAATACTTACAGTTTCTCGGGTCCTATATTATTTAGGTTTCATTCTAACATGGATAAAGAAAAAAAAAGTGGCTTGCGTAGTATAAAATAAATAAAAAGAGAGAGGACTTGCACTTAAGCAAAACGTTTTTTCATTAGAATTTGAGCATGTTTACAAAGTCATTTTCCACATTAATTAATACAAATTTTTCCTGCTAAAACTTTACAACAACAATTTTATTTAATCTTTTGATGCTTTAAGTAAAGTTGATTAAATTATTTGAACATCAGGAAAAAAAAAAAAGAATAGATTAAGATGCCATATGGGATTCACAAAATAGAATCTAAAGATTTATTTGGTAAGGCGAAAAGAAATGTGAAAAATAACAAAACTAAAGAAAGATAGAAAACATAATTTTTCTTTCTATTAATGTATTTAGTGGGAAAGATGAAAAAGTGATGAAAAAAAATTTTCTTTCCATCCATTTGATTGAAAAATGAGATAAAAGAAAATGAAATATATATTATTTTATTATCATATCCATTTTAAGTTAAATGAAAAATTAAAATTAAAAAAATAAATAATCTTGTAAATGTATACATTTGACTCGCACTACTTTAATTTTTTCATCTTTTCTTTTAAAATTGGAGTGATTTGTTTTTTTTTTTTTAGATGTGGAAAATAATAATTTTTCCTACTTTCTTTCCTTTCATTTTTTTCTATAGAGTGGAAAAGTGAAAGGATGGTGCAAAAGTAATGAAAAGAGAATTTTGAGTATGTTTGGTAGAAGAAAATAAGAAAGATAACTATTTTTCACTCTAATATATTTAAACAAACCATTGCAAATTGGAATGATAAAAGAGAGAAACTGAGAGAGATGCGAGTTAAGTGTGCATATTTATAAAATTATTTATCATTTTTAATTTTATCTTTTATGTTAATTTACAAAGGCTACAATGATAACATATTATAACTCTAATTTTCTTTTCACTCTTTTTTCAACTTTACTAAGTAATGGTGGAAAGAAATTTTCATATTCCCCACCAAACACATAAATAGAAAGAAAAATAGGTTTTTTTATTAAAATAATAATATTTTTATTTTCGTAATTAGGTTTTTTGACAAACATTTCTTGAACTATTTTTTTAACATTAAGTTGAGAATTTGCAATTTGAAATGATGATTTTTCAGCTAGGTGGTGAGAAATTACCACTTCAAGTGGCGATTTCTCACCTTCAAAGAAGTGCCAACCAATTGGGTGACTTTCTAATTAATTATTTTTCCTAAGGTAAGAAATCGGCTTGTGAATTGCCGATTTCTCCATTGAGAAATTTAGAAATCGACAATTCCCAAGTTGATTTCTCAATGGAAATGGAGAATAGCTAGTTGAACTGGTGATTTTCCATCTAATAAGAAAAAATCCACAGTCACGGACCTTGCTAATTGGCAAGCCATGACCTGTGCAGGAGGGGCATAAGTGGCATCACCTATGACCCCTTGCAATTTGTACCCACCCTCAAAAATATTGAAAGGGGCAAATTATTGATTTTTTTTTTTGGGAGGAAGAGTAGTCTTGTGATGCCCTCCCCTGACAAGTTCATGCCCCCCACTATCATAATTATTTAGGTGAGGGGCCTTAAGAGGGTGGAGCTCTTCCTTCTTCATCCTTTCTTCATCTACGAGGAGAAAATTTTCAAATTTAAATTTAAGTGTTTACTGAGTGATTTTATCAAGCAGCTTTTTGTAAGATATTGTTAACCTTGATTTTGGTTTTGATATAACAAACAAACTTAAGTTAAATTAATACTCAACTTGGTATTTGTGTTTAAATTGAAAAGCATATTTAAAAATACTAAGTTTGTAATTTGTCAATAATTATTGAGATGTGTTTGAGTAAAAAAAAATCATTTCACAAACACTTTTGAAGGTTAGTATCGATACAAAGAACAAGTGTATCGATACTATGCATAAAACCCCTCAAATGTATCGATACAAGTGTGCATGTATCGATACAGGCTGCTTAGTATTGATACTCACTCCATGAGTATTGATACAAGGCTTGGCAGTAGCCAAGGTTTGTATAAAACCCTCAAATGTATCGATACAAGTGTGTATGTATTGATACAGGCTGCTTAGTGTCGTTACTCACTCCATAAGTATCGATACAAAGCTTGGCAGTAGCCTAGGTTTGGCTAAAACCCTCATATGTATCGATACAAAAATATCTGTATCGATACAGCTTGCTTAGTATCGATACTCAGACCCCAGTATCGATACAACAAGTTATAACAGTCACCTTGTTTAATTGTGTATCGATACTATAGCGCAGGATTGAACGAAAATAAGCATTTATGAAGGCTACAATGGCTCTTCAACCACCACATTAAATGCCCAACGTCTATGAATCAATTTGCAACTATAAATGGAGGTTCCAAACAGCTGAAGAGGTAGAGATACAGATTTCATTAAATCATTGAACAACAAAAGCTTAAAATCATCAAATTCATTATTTTCCACTTGTATCAATTCATACTCTTCAAGTCTATTTGTATCTCATTCATCTTGTACTTAAATTCCAGCAAAAACCTTCCTACTAGAGGCTCAATTTATTTGTAAAACACTTCTTTCATTTCACAAAAGAGGTTGTGTGAAAGTAGGTAAAAGTATTTAAGAGTTTAGGGTATAATTCTCAAAGTAATTGAAAGGTTCTATGTAAGCCTTAAAAGATAGTTGTGTAAGGTTATACCTTAGCCTTAAGGGTAACAATTTCCTTAGTGAGTTATGGAAATTATCTTGGTAAGAAAGTACCAAGAAGAGAGGACGTAGGTGCCGAGTTAAAGGACCAAACCTCTACACATCCATTGTTGGTTTTTCGCTTCCTTATCTTATCGTTAATTTTCAATTTACTTCAAATTTACAAAGTTTTTATAGAACTAATTCACCCCCCTCTTGGTTCAATCTCCCCTTTAAAGCTAACAATTGGTATCAAGAGCTTTGGTCTCCATTATAGGTCTCACAACCATAAGAAAAGATCCTTGATAGCTCAAAAATGGAGAATGCAAACATTGTAATCAAAGCCTCAAAAAGCCCATAAGAGTTGAAAAGCCAAGATAAAGTTTGTCTTATGGCATTTGAGACAAATGCAAATGCTATAGGACTTGAAGGGCAT
>JBBYHK010000006.1:1133174-1152208 GCA_038382065.1 Adansonia grandidieri
GAGAGAGAGAGAGAGAGAGAGAGGATGAGAAATAATTTGAGAGCCAAAAAAATTTCCTGAGGTATAATTTAGCGTTGCAACTAGCTTTCCTTGCCAACAAGTAACGCATGCATGATACCAACCTTTTCAAAGACACAAATCACTGTGCTCCCCCCAAATGAGAAATATCCGAACTGTGGATAGAACAAATGAATCACCAATTAGAAGGGATGACATTATACAGAAAGATAAACATCAATAACATATATATAAATATAGGGTGCTAACCTCATCCCCCTTTTTGATAGTGTCACCTTCCTTCTTCACGAAAGTAATGCTACCAACCATAGTTGCTCCAATCGCAACAAATGCTACCTGCAGCATGGAAATGGAGAAAATCATATTCTTCACATCTGAAGGAAAAATTTTCCTTATTGATAGAAGCTCTAAGACGGGTGATGAATGAAATGGTCGTCCAAACGAGCCAAGAGGTCGTGGTCCTACAAATATCATGGATCTATGCCATGCAGAGCATTGAGCCGCACCAGAATTTCAAGAAAATATCAGTAAAAGATCCATAGTCAATTAATGCATAGAGACAGACCTTCCCAAACTCTGCAGTTGAGATAATGGACACCACTCGTTTATTCTCTGTGAAAACATTACAATATTTGCTGTTGACAGCGATAGGATTAACCTAGGAAATTAGGGACAAAAAAACAAGGCCCATATATTATAAAGTAAGAGAGGAAAAACAAACTAACTAACCCAACCATGTCCTAGAGTACATCATGCACTTACGGTGTATAAGCATCCAGGAATATTTACAAATTGCTTGATGGTGCCAGAAACTGGAAAATGAAACCTATGATAGTCCTGTTACAAGGCTAAAGGAGTCAGAGTTTGAAATTCAAAAACCGAATAAAACAATTTTAGGTTACTTCATGTTACAATGGGAATAGTGAAGGAGCTTGCACCACTTACCTGGGGTGCCAACCTGAATATCACCAAAGTTCCATCAATAAAAGCATCTGAACAGATATCTTTCCCCAGAAGACCTTGAATTGAAAACTTTCGACCCTAAAAATCGCCAATACAAAATTAAAGTGTTTTTCTAAGAAAGTACTCTTCCAAAAAGAGAAAGGAGGAAAATTAGATAGTGAGAGAGAAGAAAATGAAGAATAAAAGCATACATAACACTTCGTAGGATAGAGTAAGAGGATTTGATAGTTGGCCTTGTAGCAGTTGGTGAAAGGAAGGAGATAAGATTATTCTATGTGAGGGTCTTGAACTCATATTTCAAGCAATATATAAAACTCCACGTTGACATTGCAGTGTAAAAAACAATTTTGCCTCTTAGGAAACTAGTATGAACCAAGAAAACTGGAACAATAAAATTTCCATATAAACGCGGGAGATATTCCAGGCAGAATATGTAAATCATACCTTGATCCAAAATCGTAGACTATCTTGTACTGATTTGAAAGCAATCAACCGACTATCAGCAGCACACACTGCAACATCATCACGCTCAATGGAAGCAATTGTTCTTGCTCCAGGCTTTAGCTCTCTCACAAAAAATTCATTAAATGTCTGAGGCAACAAAATGTAAATTTAATGTTGCCAAGAATCAGCAGATTATAAAATAAAGAAAGAGTTCCAGCAATCATAAATCATGCTACCACTAATGATAGAACCTAAATTAACAAGAACTAAGAACAGAATTGCAACTTATGTTCCTATTCTCTCTCAGTCCGGCTAAGGATGCATTCAGATTAAAGAGATCTCTTGCACACAAGTAACAAATTGTCACGGAGCGAGCATAGTTCAATTTTACCAATGGTAGTTCACATTGACGAAGGGATCAAATATGACTTTCACCAATAATGGAATTGAATGGCACAACAGCAGTCAGTAGCTTGGTAAGAGGGGAAGAGAGAGAAGAGAAAGAGGACTAACATCATAAAAATCACAACTTATAAGCTCCATGCTGATAAGGCCATAAATTTGGCTAAATAATTAGTTTTTTGTTTAGTAATATTATTGAATTATTTGTGTATAAGCCAAAAAAAAAAAAAATGAGAGAGAAACACAGAAGAAAAGGAGCACAGCCTCAAAGAACAAATTTATTCATCAGGTTAGCAATTTTTAGTATTTTGAATTTGAAACAGCACAGAAATTCTGGTAATTAAGTGAAAATTCATTATGCCAGTCTAGGTTGTATTATTTATAAGACGAATCGACTTTATTCTTTATACTCGAGCTGCTTCATAAACATTATCAACAGACTACCAGTCAGGATTTAAAGCTTGGATTAGGCACATCTACAAATTAATAAGAGGTACTGCTGCCCTTCTTACTAGGGCAAGAAAAAAAAACTACAGGAATTTAACTGCTTATCTCAACATGAAAGAAAAAGAATTCAAATTTTGGTAATGTAGACCTTTACCTTAAAGTGCTCCAAAGGATACTTGACTTCAGACATATTGATTTGATCCTACAATACCATAGTTAACTTACATAAGAACACAGCAAAAACTTCTGAAGTCATGGATTTATGGCAAGTTTAGACTTTAGCTCTTTTACATTTCAAGAAGTCAAAAGGAAATCCATATCACCATCATTAGGTATATTAAATTACAAAATGATATTGAGGAAGCGTCAAAAATCATTCAAGGCTATAACCATGCATCATTTAGAAAGAACCAATCAAAGCAAAATACTTATAAATTCTCCATATCAAAACCTTAAAACAATGGTTTCTTCAACAGAACAGAGCATCATACTTTGAAAAATTCAACAAATTTTGGTATATCTTTAGCAGATTCAACTGAATTCATTTGTCTTCCTTGCCTCTCTGAGATGCTTTGCAAGACTTCCTTTGCACCTGCATCCAAATGGTCCATCAAAAGATTATAGATTAGAGACATCAGTTTAGGCTTCACACATTCAATGTAAGCAGGTTCATAAAATTATTTAAAATTTAAATCTTATTTAGATTGGACGGATAATGAAATAAGTTAAGCACAACTAATACATATGCAAGTAAATGGCAAAATGTTAAAAGCTTTATTGAGTCTAATATTTTATCTGTTATAGAATATCTAGAAGCAATAGACCTAAAGGAGCCATAAAAATTAATTAAGAAGAGATGCTTGAAGCTGGATGACGGGGAAACTCCGGAAGCCGGATGGATCAAAATTAACTCTAATGGCACTTACAGTGAGAATTCACCTACAATTCACCAGTGTGGTAACTCATGACGATAATGGCCAGCTGGTGGAGAAAGAAGGCAAATATTGCCAAACTGTCATAAAGGTTGAAGCACTGGCACTTAAGGTGGTAAGTATAGCTGAAGAAGCAAGGTTTTTGAGACGGATTTTGAAATTTCATACAAGAACTATCAGGCTTGTCCGAGTATGAATGGAGAATCAAGCATGAGGTAAAAGATACAAAAGTTTGGTTAGGAAAGTTTGCAGAAGTAAAAATTTATCTGCCTCGATAGAAAGCTAACGATAAGCTTTGACATTATCATTTGGAAATAAATTAGAATGGATTTGGGAGGCACACGTTAATTCTCTCTCGGTGCTTGATAGCAGGACTCATGGCTGATCCCCATTTTCAACCTACCTCATTAAAATTCGTCAATTTTTGCTGATCTTTACAGATTTCTTGCTATTTCTCACTCATTCTCATTCTTTTCTTCTTTTAATTCTTATCATGGTTATAGAATCAATTTCTCCTGATGGAAAACCCCCAACTGTTCAACCACTTGATGGATTAATGAACAACAATCTTGCTCAGGAAGTTGTCCACTCAATTCTGAACAGAAGCAAGGTGATTCGGACATACAGAAGAAGGATTCTGCTCAAGCCTTGGAGATTGGAAGCTCAAGCTCGCTACTGGGAACAGAACAAGGTGAACCCAGAAATAATGAAGGCTGGAAGAGACTCTTTCTTGAGGATGAGAAGCCTACTAGACTAGATCTGTTTCCTCCCTACTCGAAGGTGGTAAGAGTTAAACCTCGAGGATATGTAATCATGAAGAGATAACTTGGTGGACCAGTAGCTTGGTGATCTAGTTTATGGGGAAACGACCAAATTATAGTCAAATGACGGCTACAGCGAACTTACTATGGGTAGGTATGGCGCTATTGAAATAAAACCAGTGTGCCAGGGGTTTTCATATTCAGAGTCTGATCAAAGGAGACGTGTGACCGGATCCTTAGCTCGAGACCATGGCACATTGGCCATAAACCAATCATTGTCCAGCAATGGCTATCTGCAACTCACAAAATTTCTTGTTTGGTTAGTCTCGAGAGATATTCTGCTAGTTATTCACCCAGCATGGTTTAAGCTACATAGCCAATGCAATGGGCAAACCATTGTATATGGATTGAGCAACAACCCACCAAAGGCACCTTGATTCTGCCAAAGTTTGTGCTGAAATGAGTTTTGGTGAAGAAATCCCAAGCACCACTGAGGTAGAAATGGGGTATAATCACCCAGTTATTATCAAGTTGAGGCTTCCTAAGAAGCCACAGAAATGCAAGACATGTAAAGTATTCAGTCACGCCACCAAAAATTGTACTAGCCATGTCCCTCCAAAACCTAGATGGTTACCAAAGAAGAAAGAGAATGATGCTGAGACGAGATGGCACGTTATTAATGAGGCTAAAAGGAAAGCTGCAAGTAAACAAAGAAAACAGAGTTACCCATTAGGAACATGTTTCAGGTTATAGCAGATGACTTTGAGAACACAGGTAGAGGGAGAAAAGTGGTAATTACTAAACCAAAAGAGGATATGGTTCAGGCCAAAACTGCAGGGAAGAAGCCACTTGGAGCTACTGACCTTGCACATCCTTTATCTGCCCTACCGGACACATTTGATACTACAGTAATTGAGATGGCAATAAATGATGAAGTTACTAGAGTGGCATTGCACTCACCCATAAAAGCTCGAGCTGCGGGAGCCAGAGTTTCTTAGATTGTCCAAAAGATTGCCCCAAACAAAAGGGAGGGAAAAAGGGCAAAGACAACAGTGCCCCTATAAATAAGAAGGTAAGGTAGTTCCACCTCCACCCCTCCACATTGAAGCTAGTAGTTTGGTAACATCAGAGCCTTCAACAATCCTCTTAAACAAAAAGAAGCCTCTAAGTTAGACAAATAAAGTAGACTTAATATGCTTAGTAGAGACTAGAGTGAAGCAGCTTAAGCAATAGCTAGAAAGAGGTTTGCTCAATGGAAAGCCTTCAGTAACTATGAACTTGCAGAGAAGATAGAATATGGGTGCTATGGCTCGACTCCATTGTAGTACAACATATCTGTTAATCAGACCAAGCTATCTCTTGTCTTATTACAGGTCCCTCAGGTAATTTTAGCTTCAATTTCATTCACAGGATGAATCTGGAAACAGAGAGGAGGTTATGGCATTACTTGGAGAACATGGCACAATCTTACTCAAATTGCTCATGGATTATCATTGGGATTTCAACATCACCAAAAGCCCAGGTGAGAGCTCAGGCATTGATGGCCATCAAACTACAAATGCTAATATTTAAAACTTGAACACCTGCATTGCAAACTCAGGCATAAATTATCATCCTTATACAGGTTCGAAACTTACCAGGAAGAACAATAGATCTAAAGGATTCCGAGTAAGAAAATATATAGGGTAATGGTAAACGGCAACTAGACTTCAAACTTCCCAAACTCAACAATGGAATAGCTACCTCAGGAAGTTCCCAATCACAGTGCAGCCTTGATCACTGTGAACCCTCCAGGTTCTTCACCCCCTAGGTCATTCAAGTTCTTCAATTTCTAGACAGATCATGTTGGTTATCATGAAAGTGTGAAAAGAATCAAGGATGCAGAAATTGCACGCAACCCCATGAACAGATTTTGCCAAATGCTTAAAGCCTGAATTAAGGAAATTCAATCAAGATAGTTATAGCCAAATCACAGCCAGAGTTCGGTACAAGTTTGTTGAACTACAGGAAGTTCAAAGCTCCATATACAAGGTGGGGATCATAGCCCTGACATGGTAAAGGGGAAAACAGCCTGCTAACTAGGACATTGCTCCATCCAAAGCTGAGTAGTCCTTTCACAAACAAGAATCTAAGATACAATGGCTTAAATTGGGTGACCAAAACACTTGCTGTTTTCACAAAGTCACCACTACTAAGAGGTTTTCCAACTCCATTAAGGTACTCCAAGACCCTAGGGTCCGACGTTGGAAAATTAAGAAGCCATCAAAAAGGAGATTCTACAATTCTATGAAAGCCTTCTAAGCTCAGCTAATCCTAAGGTTACTGGAGGAACTGTTGCAGAGCTCAAACAGATTTTGAGAAAGGGATTTCAAATAAGCAGCAAGATCTTTTAACAGCTAACATAACCCCTAAAGAGATTAAAACAACTTCTTTTGCTAGGCTAGAACAAGTTCAATGCACGCTTCTTTAAAGAAGCTTGGAGTATATTTGGGTGAAGATGTGACCAAAGCAATCTTATATTTCTTCATGTCTAGCGAGATGCCAAAGCATGTACACTCCACAGTAATCACACTAGTCCCTAAAGTTCAAAATCCGATAGACTATAGACCAATCTCATGCTACAACACATTTTACAAGTGCATTGCCAAGCAACTATTAGCAGACTAAAGCAATTGCCTGCCCAGTTTGATTAATGCCAATCAATCAGCCTTTATACAGGGCAGGAAATAGCAAATATCCTAGCCTAGAATTGGTTAAAGGGTACCACCCCAAAAGAATTTCTCCAAGAACGGAAATTAAAATTCACTTGAGGAAAGCCTTTGACAATGTGGACTGAAGATTTGTATTCAACACCCTTCAGTGATAAGTTTCCAAGGAAATTTGGCTAAGGGCTTTCATAACCGCTTGTTCTTCAGTGGCCATAAATGGAAGCCTGGCAGGCTTCTTCCCTGGTAAGAAAGACTTGAGGAAACGAAAGCCATTTCTCCTTGTCATTGTAATGGATGTCTTATCATCCATTCTTAACAATGCAGCCAATAAAGGAGAGATTGGCTACCACATCATCCACGAAGCTAAGATGTTATGATCTTTACAAATGGTAGGTGTAACTCGATTCAGAGTATAGGCAACATTCACAACAATTTTATAAAACGTCAGGGCTCCAACTCAACAACACTAGATCAGGGATCTTGTGTTAACATAGATACTATGCTACTCCAGCTAATCCAACACAAAACTGGATTCAAATTGGGCAACCTACCAGTATGATACTTGGGTATCCCATTCATATCTACCAAGTTAGCAGCAAGTCATTGTGATACCTTATCCAACAAATTTCAAGAAGAATCAATAGTTGGTCCTCTCAAAGACTCTCTTATGCAGAGTGTTTTCAGCTCATCAAATCAGTTCTTTTTAGACTGCATAACTTCTGGTGTACCATGTTCACTCTTCCTCACAAGGTTATTCACAGGATTGACTAAATGTGCCCTGCATTCTTATGGATGGGCAAGGATACACACGCAAAAAGGGCAAAGGTTAGTTGGGATACTATCTGTCATCCAAAGGAAGAGGGTGGTCAGGGCTCGAAGAACCTGAAGGTGTTGAATATAGCATGCATTTTAAAGCACATATGGAGCCTTTTCAGCAACTCTAGCTTGACCTAGGTAGCTTGGATTAGAGCTTATCACTTAAAGAGGGCTTGTGGATTAGAGCTTATCACTTAAAGAGGGTTTGTTTCTGGAAGGTGAAGACACCATAACTCTGCAGTTGGGAGTGGAGAAGGATTTAAATTTGTGAGAAGTAGCCTATAGGTTACTTATTCTCCCTAACGGCAATGAGGCTATAAGATGGCTATATCCAAAGCAAGAGAATTCTCTACTTTAGACACATGGAATCACCTGAGGGAAAAACAAACTACAGTGCCATGGCATAACCTAGTTTAGTTTCCCTTAAACATGCAAAAATTCTCGTTTATTGCCTAGCTAGCCATACTTGATTGACTTACCACTTTAAGCAGGTTGAAATCCTAGGGTTTAGTTCAGTCCTCTTCATGCCTGCTATGCTTAGATGGGGAGGAAGAGAAGGACCATTTGTTTTCTTCCTGTACATGTTCTTTACAAGTCTAGCAAAAAGTCTTTAAGTAAACAAAAGCACTATGAATTGGCAAGATGACCTCCACTGGGCAACTTCTTATTATAAGAGATAATCATTCAAATCCATCTTATTTAGGTTTGCTTGGACTACAACCATTTATCACTTACGGAGGTGAAGGAATTCATGGAAGACTAAGGAAAGGTAAGCACACCAATGGAAGTATTTCAACTAATTGTGGATGTTATTAAAGCTCAGTTTTGCTCTATTTTTAATTTTGTTAGCAATGTAGTAAATAGACAATTTTGCACACAGTGGAGGATAAGCTAATTTTTAAACCTATAAAGCTTAATCCGTCATACTTGTTGTAGCAAATTCTCTACTTTTTGGATTTTTGAATGAAACATTCTATTATCCAAGAAAAAAAAAAGGTTGCTTATAAGGTTGTTGTCCAATTAAGAAGGGGGATCCTCTCAAATTGCAGCAGTGCACCCCATCCTCCTTACTATCCATTCTGGACAAGGATGGCTCTCCCGCTCCTTGAATTCTTGTAGTCTTTTAGGATTGAATAGAGAAGCGTACGCTTTCTCACTTCGCATTCTATTAGTTATGTATCAGACCTAGGAACATTGTAATAATCATTGTTATCAATAAATTCTTCTGTTGGCCAAAATAAATTATCTAAACATACTAAAATATTCATGGAAATCAAGTGAATATGATAGTAATAAATGGATGATAATTTTTTTTCTGACATGGAAAACAGATGACTCTTTAAACTGGATCAGATGCAATTTTTCTTTTTATTGTCCCAAATCTAATAAAACCATCCTCAAGGGGCAAAGCATGTGACATTCTTGTTTTTGGCAAGGATCAAACTCAATTTGGAATGAAAGGGAGTCAATGTATTTATATAACAATGTCAGTAAAAGCAACATAAAGGTAAGCTCATATATATGCTCCCTTTCATCCCAAATAACCATCATATACTAATGGATGTACAAAAACAAGTGTCAAATCTTGAATATCAATACAACAAACTTGTACCATTTTGCAATATTATATTTAACAAAGAAAACAATGAATGACCTCTCTTTATTTCAAATATTAGAAAGAATATGGAATTATAATCATAAAAAAAGAACGTGACCATGCAATATCCCCACATGAAGCTGAAATTGGGCAAAAGGGCTACAAGATTACAGCTTATACTTTATCTAAATATGTGGCCCAAACAAGCAAAAATTTCAAAACTATTCTATAACATGAAATCCCACACCAAACTAGTTATTTGTTAATAACTATTTCGATGAATTTCAACCTTAATAGGCACATCATAAACGTAATGCATAATATGACAAAGCAAACCTTTATCCATAAGGCCAAGTCCTATTTTTGATTGGTAAATGGCTCTCATTGACAGAACAATCTTTGCATCAATTATTTCCTCTACCAGCCTCTTTGTCTTTCGATCACAAACCTAGAGCAAACAAAGTGTTAAAGAAAGATAAAATGAAAAACATCTTTTGGAAATACTGATGTGATTCAATAGCACCAAGAAACCAACAAAAACTAGCAATCAAGAATGAGAATTTTTAGAAGAAAAATAAAACCAAGAAAATGTACCAAAATATGCGAAGCACTTGACCCAGAGTTCAAACCAACATCGTATGATGAAAAATGGGCCCATTCACTCAGTTTGAACATCCACCTACAAAATTACAATTTCAACTTACCATTTATGCCATGGCAATGAACTTCAATGATTACACCAAGAACTTTCAAGATAATATTACAAAATCAAAAAGTTGGAGGATCAATATACTCACCCATATGAAGCCTGTTTCTCAGTCAAGAACCCTCCTGTCATGACCTGGTTACCAGTGCCTTCGTCGAAACACAAAGTCAAATGAATCATAGTGTTCAGCTTATCACTGACTTCAAATATCTCACCACAAACAGGGCAGCAATTCATAATCGGCTCTCTGCAATACAGGAATATAGTAAGCAAAAAAGAACTAGCAGTATTTCATAACATGTTTCTGGAGAAATTTGCTAGATAAATGCAAAAGACAATTTAGAAGACAAAGTACTTATAAGGCAGTCACCTTGTCTCACCATTTATGCTGACCTACAAGAGATGTGCGAGCAGGATATAAAGCAATGGATATAATTATTTCAGTCTTTGCCAATGAAGATAAGATGCAAATGGTAGTTTTTCCTCCACAAATCAACTTGAAAACATACATTGGCTGAACTTTGACTCTTTTACTAAGTATAAACCAGAACCTATTATATCTACCATGAATGGCTTCATATTAACATGGAAGCCTGGCGAAAGCTAAGGTCAGCACTCAAATCAGGGCAGAGTCCAAAATTTACTCAAGGTGGGAGCTTGAATTTAGATGGGTGTTTCATTAATCCCACTACCCTGATTATAAATTCACCCAGGATGATAAGATATCATAATCAAATAAAAAAGCAACATGCGTGATTGTGAACACCTTAGTAACCATACAGAAAATAAAAGGCATATTCAGATATCCATATAAAGCTTAGAGTAGTAACCATCTTTGACATGTAGGCCTCAAACTAAGAAACCTATTGACTACACCTAACAATGTGGAAATGCAGCAGAAATAAATAAAAACACAAATTATGGTGACATGAAGACTACACCTAATGTCTTAACCTACAAAGATTTAGCATCATGGAAGGTAGCATGGAAGAGACTTGAGAACAGTAATATTAATTTAGAGAACCTACTCAAGGTTTTCTTCACAGAAAAGAGTGTACAAATAGTAAAAAATAAATACACAAATAACCTCCTGATTGAATGCAAGATGTGGATGACACAATGCATAAACAACTGTAACAATAAAAGCAAAATAGTTTACGATGTCAAATAAAATACCTCAATATCATTCATAATTTAACTTATACTAGATACATTACTTTTCTTGTTGAAGAGCAAGAAGTTCAGCCAACTCATCCATGCTTACAACACTGTCCCCATTTTTATCAGCGGCTTTGAAAAGCTCCTCTTTCTAGAAAACCAGAGCAGAGATAAGGTCAAGAAAATAAAGTTCCATGAAAACTTAATAATATATTGTATCATTAAGACTTGATGGTCTAAATAGAAAATTTTGAATATATAATTCCAGAAGGATAAACCACAGATCGTAAAAAGGTACAGACAATTCCCCCCCCCCAAAAAAAAAAAGGGAGAGAGGGGCAGATAAGGAATTTGAAACAATGACAAGAAGACAAATTTCTTGAGAACAAATTGTCAATTGCATTATTTGGATTTAGGTAGGAGGGGAAATTTTTATAGAAAAACAATCAGATGCACGGAAACTTATGGAGGATACAGACTGCAAAAATGACAAATCAAGCTTTCAGCTTTTAAGCACCATAATCTTTGGGTTTAACTTAAAAGATTGCCATGATGATTAGATATGACAATCTAAAATTTGGAACTCTGCAAATATGCATCTCTAAAAAATTAAATAGGAAGACCCATCTTGTCAAGGAAAATTCATTGCAACAACACATAAAGGAAATAGACATGCAAATAACCACTTAAGCTCAAACCTTGCTAGTTGCCACATTATTTCCAAAAGCATTAATTAAGTCGGAAAACTCGGAGAGCGAAAGCTTTCCATCTTCATTGTAGTCCTGAATACAAATAACACCCGCATTTTAATACATGAACTAGAAAGTTGCAAGAAATGTCCAAGATATATCTTTTCATAAGAAGTAGAAGCAATATCTCCAACATTTTTAACTACATACATGGAAAAGGAAAACAAAGCGTTCTCATTTGAATTCAAAATTAGATCAGAACAAGAGCAAACTGACTTGCAACCATTAGGATTTTATTTTCTTGTTTTAAAAGCCACGTTTAGCTACATTTATACCAGTTGAGTTTTGCTTAAACCAATGACTAACAAGCTTACAATGTGGTGAACAACCAGAAGAACTATAGGAAAAAGGAAAAGGAAATTAGAAGAAATTGGATATAAGGGTGTTATTGTTGCATTATAGCACCACACTATAATAAAGTCCTGTGATTAGTAGCATCTTCCTTTTTCCCTTTCTCACCTCAAACTACTGATCTTGCACACCAAATAAATCCACCAATGAAAAATCGAAGGCAAATTTATTGCACATCTTACACACAACTAAACCCATGACATCACATTCATGTTTTTTCTAACCTATCCTTTATACAAATGCAGTAATAATATCTCAGATACACAATTTCATAGCTACAAGAAAAACATCCATGACTACATCAAGACCTAACATTTTTTCCGGTAATCTGTATTAAGTAAATAAAAAGTGGAATTCAAAGAGATCATTAATAACAACTTACCACTATTGATAAGATTCGTCTTGCAAAATGTTTCTCTGATTCAATTGGATCCTGAAAATTTTCCAACTAGATGTTAGAAACAATTACCATAGTTCCAATCAACTTATAGAATTGTTTCTTACATACTGCACACCTCAACATTACACGAAAGACTGACACGACCAACACCTACGTCAGATGATACAGGATCAAGCAGGTCAAATGTATCAAAGTCAGAATCTGAGTCCTGAAATGAAGAGTTTTATGCAGTAAGTTTATCCTGAACAGCAATATGCAAAAAGATGTTCAATGAGAAACACTACTCACCTGTGTTAGATAGTCAAGTAGATTGATATCACAATACCCTATGAGATTATTCTTTGATAATCTGTTCGTCTGCGCCAAATGGACATAATGACAGATTGAGCACAAGATATGAAAAGGGAAAATAAAGTTTAGTAAAACAAATGATAATTCACTTTCAGCTTGTTGCAAACACCTCAAATACAGAAATTCTGGCAACACGAGGTCCATTTCTTTCCAAAAGAAGTTTCTTCTCCTGTAAAAAGGGATGAAATAATGTTGGTAGCTGACAGATCAATAGTACATAACTGGGAACATCAATTCCATGCTATAACTTTCATAAAATAGATTAGCAGCTTTGCACAACTGCCGGCAGCAACATCAACAGGTCAGCTGGGACATACATCTAGAGAAAAAAAAAATACAAGCTAAAACTAGTGAACAGTGTACAATATTCCATCAACACCACAATTTGCTTATACCAGTAAAGAAGTAAAGTCCAAAAGCCTGTGAACATCACTAAGGTTTAGAGCACCTCCAAATGTAAAGAGAAGGCCACAGCACATTTTCATTTCAATAAAATGAAGAACCAATCCAGCTCCATTTTACTAATTAAATATAGTAAATTGGTAAAAACAAAAGGAAAAATGTATATCAAATGATAATGAATATTTGTAGCTCATTCCCCAAAAATGTGCATATTTGATAGATCAAAAATTTCGTTTTTTTTCTTTTTTCTTTTTTTTTTCCAAAATGCTGAATACCCATCAGCACATATTCAGTTCCCTGCAAACAGCCGGCACACCGTATCAGAATTATCAAATCTTCAACATGCTCGCTATCTAACTTTACTGAAACTAAATATCACTCTTCAAATAGCACTACAAATTTTACAAATTGGTACTAAATGGAGTATTCAAATCCAAAAAGACCACAAGAAGTATAAAATTATAAGTCTATAGTTCGGAGTACTCACACAGTTCCAGATAGGTTTGTCTGTCCTGCACCACCAAATAAACGAAAAATGTTAAATGCATAAAACATGAAATGAAATGTCAAGCCCTAAAAATGTAAAAACATGTATCATCAAAGCTATCGCAGATTGATAGGAAATTATTTTCGTCCAACAACAATCCATAATCGATAAACATAGGCACCATATTAAGGACTAAACTGCAAATAGGACCAAAATAGTGAGTAAGAATTTTAAAAAAAAAAAAAACAGGACTATCTTTTCGTTACGCAATAAGAATTATTTACAACGCTTAACTCATTAGAAATTTTTGTTCGAAACGTTTGCTCCCCAAATGAAACACACGCCATCCACTTGTCCTTAAACTTCATCTCCGCCTACAACCAAAGAAAAAGAGAGAGAAAATTAAAGAAAAAAAAAAGAATCGAAGAAACTAGTACTAAAGAGTAAAGAGACGGTGAATTAACAATACGTTAATGAGAGTAAGGAGAGCAATGCCAGCGAAATCCTCGGCGGCATGGAGTTTGTTATGAGAAGAAGAGGCACGTGTACGGCGGTGATGAGGGCGATGGAGATGCAGTTTCTGCTTCAAACGGGAGATGCGCGAGGGCTTAGTATCGGCATCCGAAGAAGAAGAAGAAGAAGAGTCGTCCTCCTTTGAGCTCCCGTGCCCCATACTTAACTCTAAAAGTTCGTTTCGTTTCCTCCGGCGTTTTGCCTTTTTTTTTTTTATTTTATATTCTGGCTACTAAAATTGGAAGAGAAGGATTGGAGCGTTGAATATCCAGGATCCAGGTAAAGTGGAGAAGTCAGAGGAGAGGATATTTCCTTGTGATGGCCTGGTATCATTCCCATGCCCCTGCAAAGGAAAGTGGAAAGAATTATTAAAGGAAACTTCGTCGTTTAACAGGGCAGTGGTGGTCCTAATCGATTTTGTGAGTGCTTGCAAATGGGACCTGTTTGTCCTTTTATAACGCACGTGAGCCCAGGCAACACCTGTCAGTCAAATCGTCTTTTAGGCCAAACTTAACCACCAGCCCACCGAGCCCTGGCAAGGACAACAGGTGGGAAAGGGGAAAAGGTAAAAGAAAGAAAGCTGTTGCGACCTTTAGTCAAAGAGTAATTACTAAATACTATCAGTAATTTTGGACGAAATTTCAAATTAGGGATAATTGTAAATTAACCCATCTATTATATTAGCTCAAACAGGTATTTTAATTTTGATTTCGTTATAGCCTTAACCCTATTTTTTGACATCATTAAAATCAGCTAACATAGTAATTTTTTATCAATCACAACATGCCATGTGTATAAATTAAAGCAACATTAGCAAAAAATTAAAAAAATAATTTCTTAAATTCAAAAATTCAAAAAAAAAGGAAAAATCAAAATAATAAAAAATTTTGAAAAATAAAATAAAAATTCAAAAAATATAAAAATCAGTAAAATAAAAATCAAATATAAAAAACTATTAAAAATTTAAAAAATACAAAATTAAAAATAAAAGGCATCTAAAAATTCAAAAAAATTATTAAAATAAACTTAAAATTTTTAAAATATATAAACAAATGAAAATGAAAATATATAATTAAAATTTAAAAAATTTGAAACAATGAAGAGAGAGAAAGGGAGACGAAAATAAGAAGGAAGGAAGAGGAAAGAAAGGACAAAAGGAAAGAGAGAGAAAAAGGGGTGGAAAGGAAGGTGAGGGTTGGTCAACCATTGATCGCCCAAGTTCGGCCAAATTGGCTACTGTCCAACCAGGTAAAAGCAAATCGAGGGAGAGAAAAGGAAAGGGAAAGAGAAAGATAAGAAAAAAGGAAACGGAGAGAGGCAAAGAGAAAGGGAGAGGGCTAATTTCGGCACTAGTCAACCATAATCGACCGATCCAAGGTAGACTGGTGTCAGATTTGCTCGAAGCCAGCCAGGTTGTGGATGTGCAACTCTGAAATTAGCCCTTTCCTTTTTTTCCTCTCTTTCCCTCTCTTTTTCTCTCTTTTGTCTCTCCCTCATTTCCCCTTCTCCTATTCGGACAGCTATCCATCTAGTCGAACCAAGGTCGATAGTAGTTGACCAGCCCTCCCCCTCCCTTCCCTCCCTCAATCCTCTCTCTTCCCCTCCCCCTCCCTCTCTTCATCCCCCTCATTTCTTTTCTTTTCTCTTCTTCTTTTGTCTTTTTTTTAGATTTAATTTTTTTGTAATTTTATTTTTGTTATCTTTTAAATATTTTTAGGGTTTTTTGAATTTATATATATTTTTTCAAATTTTTAGGTTTTTTAATTTTATTTTTTATATTTTTTAATTATACTTGAACTTTAAATATTTTTTAAATTTTAAAATTTGATAATGCGGCATTTACACCATGTGTCATTACCTTATTCACTATTACTTATATAGTTAGCAAGGCTTTAATGGTGCTAGTACGAAAGTAACTATATGTTTGATGAACTCATAGTTTAAGTATCTATTTGAGCTAAAAAATTTTTAGATATCTAATTGAGAGAAATAATATAGTATAGGGGCCAATTAACTTTTAAAATTACATAGTCACTTAGATTTGTTTACAAATTGAATTATCATTTGGCCTAATGAATTCAATTTATTAATTGAAATTAGACAAATATTTTATAATTCAAGCCAATTTATTTAACTCGTTTTACTTTTTATTGATTAAATATTTATTTAAATTTAATTATAAAAAATATATAAATAGTAACATAATTTTTTAGTATTTTTAAATAGTGAAACAAGTTTTTAGGTCTAGCTTCGTATTAAGTTAGGCTTGGAAAGTAAAAAATAAATCTTTCAACTCGATCTAGACTTGGCTTTACTTGTAAAAACCATTAACGACACTTTTAATAAATCTAAAAAATAATGATATTATGAGATGAAATATTAAACACGATTACCATAATACATTTAATACACAAATCATAACCCTAATTAAAATTTTGACAAGTTGTGTTTATTTACAACAATTGACACAAAAAAATACAAAATACATCCTATGTACTGAAATTATAAGTTTATTTACAATTAATTGAAATTATTCAACTGTTATGAAAGGGATTTGTAGACCTTCTTACTTAGCTTACTATCTTAGCACTACCTAATGATTTTGAGGGAACTAATAAAAAGCTAAATGATGTCTTTTTTGCTAAAACAAAATTCTACAAGGGTAGGGAACTGCAAAACTTTTCCTTCTGAATTTACATTAGCATTCAATAGTTTGTCAAAAAAATGTTAATTACACTACAACATCTTGAGAGTTCGTTTATTTGAGAGTTTGGGGTTATTCATTAGTATTAGGTTTTTTTTTATCTATTGCTTTTTTTAAGAATGTGTATCAGTACCTTTTTAAGGCCAACATTAATCCTTTTTCACTTTTTTGCTGATATTAATTTTGTTTCATGGTTTATATTAATTTTGATTTTTTGTACTTTTTTGGTTTTTATCTTTTAGAGTTTTTTTTTTTTATTTTTTTCTAAAAATAGAGTTTTATTTTTTTTATCCTTAGAGATTTTGTTTGTCTTAGTTTTGTTTGGGCAAATATTGGCCGTGTGGTTTGTCGGTCACTTTTGTATTTGCCAAATCTAGTTGTTCAAGATTTATTTGCATTAAATTCCATATCTTATAGAGATTCAAAGCAAGATTTGGTTGGAATTTTGGCTTTCTAAGCTACTTTGCTAAATTTTTTTTTTGTTTTCATGGTTATAAAGGAGGCATCCTCTCTTCCGTTTGAGCAAGTTATTACCATTGGTTAGAAGGTTAGTGTAGAGACCATTTACTTTACTCTTTCTATTTGGTTGTTGTGGGTTAACATATATTTGCTTTTATATAATTATGTTTTGGGAGTTAGCTTTGTTATTTTGTTTAGGTTAACCCATAATTTTGCATTAGTATATTTATTGTTTTGGGGGTTTTTAAGCTTTGGCACTTTGGTGTTGTTATGCCAAGGGTATTTTAGGTTGAGCTTTCTCCATTCTTTCTTTTTTGTTGGCTATAATTGCCTAGGTTTTTTCTTAGATGCTAGGATAGAGATTAGGCTCAGTGGGACAATATAACACATCATGGATGTGTTAAATCTACGCAATTGCATTGATGGTTGGATTTGTTGGCATTGGCTTAAGGACTTAACTATGATTCTTTTTCTCATAGCCAAATGCTAAAATTAGTATAAGATAAACAATATACAAACATATTTTCATATTAAAAAGCACATCAATGTTTTAACTTGATAATATAAAAAGATTTCTAATATTTACATTGTTCAGTTATATGACCTTTTAAAATTTGTAAAGAAATATAATCTATGAAAAAATACTTAATAGTTTCACATAGTAAGTAAACCTTATCATAAATTCGTGATAACTTCTAGAAATAGGTTGGACATTTTGCTTAATTTTAGAAAATAAGTTGCTAATGTCCTGCCAAAGTGTTTTTTGATTTGTAACACTACTTCTCAAGGAATTCAATCATTGTAGGCTACCATATAATTATTTTCTCACTTCTCAAGCATTGGAAGCTCTTTTATTCTAAAAAGTTATTTAGATTTTGTACTACGTTGTAATCTATATATTAACTAAATTTAACAACTTGGAAGCTGAAACAAGGAGTGCTAATCAACACTAAGTGTTTTTCATTAAGAAGGAATTTTAGTATGATGAAAAATCCTCACTTCTTTGAGAATCAGTTTCTCACCAATTAAATTCGCATGTTTAGTAGATTATAAAGTTTTCACTTTCTTTACAATGTAATTTTCCTTTAGGAATTTTTTCCTACAATCATGGGAATGTGATTCCCTTAAGCATAAGTGAGAAAGCAAATTTCTCATGTAATTAGAAAGTTAAAAACGAACTTTAAGATAAAATTACCCTTCTTCATATTTAAAATTTGGTAGCTAAATTTTTTTATTCAATGCTTTTACTAATTACAAAATCATAAAAATTTAATTAATTTTAAAATTATTTTAGTTATTATTAAATTAAATTACTTTTTAGTTCAAATACGTATTAAATATTAAAAATTATTTTTATTTTAATCATCTATTAAATTTGATATCCATTTACTATGTTATTTTTATTTAAAATAAATTAATTATTATTTAAAAAATAAACCTACTAAATGATATGTTTATTATTAATAAATTAATATTTGCTAATAATAAATATCTTTGAAAAATGATTAAAATAATAAATTTTACATTTTATTTGATAATGATAATTTTGCAAATCATAACCACATTTCTAATAAAATATTTAATGAACAAAAAAAGTCAATGTAATTTTCTCATGATTTTAATAATGCTTTTTGAAATGTACTAAACACTGCAATGTTACTTTTCC